>APFE030987448.1:128712-206207 GCA_000404065.3 Pinus taeda
ACGATGGTTTTTTGGTCGATGGTATTGGATGCTTTGGCATGTATAAATATGTATTGTAACATTGAAAGTAATATAATGAAAAATCAAGCTGGTAGTCTCAATTTTGGGATCCATGGGAAAATCTCTGTGTATATGTGTTTTATGTGTTATGCTCTCGCATTATTTTTTTTATGTGTTTTAGAATTCCTATGTAGGTCATTTCTATACAGGGTTAAAACCTATAGTCTATATGTTGCTTGAGCTACATTTCAACAGTTGTTGTTGTCAAACATTGATAAGAAGGATACATATGTTATGTTTATTGAAGATGTTGGTTGATGATTTTGCTTATTAGTTCTATGTATTTTGATGCTGAAGGTATTGTTGGTTCTCACATATTTTGTTGGTGCATGGAAAGAATATGCATATTTTTCCTATGGTGTTGTGATATAAGAGATTGATATGTCTTTGACACTTGAGGATTGTGGATTTTCATGCAAATGGAAATAACATGTTGACCGTGATGATATGAGGTCAAGGAGATGAGTTGATGCCATATCTCTACAAAAAAATCTTAGGTTTTTGCTACATTTGGTTGGTAATGCATGGAAGCATTACATATTTGGACACATGTTGATGATTGATGCTACATTTCCTTACCTTATATTCCTTCTTGATGATGAGGATGTTCATGCTACTATCTATGTTGCTACTATTAGATGTTTTGAATATTCCTATATGGAGAATGATAGTTGTTGATGACTATTATGGTGTTGCTACCTCATGATGGAGTTTCCTATTTTTGGTTATAAGTTTCCTATATGTCTCTTGATGTAATGGTCATGAAAAGACCCATGTTGAAATCATTATAAAATTTAGTCATGTATGGGTTCTTGGGGTCAAGTCATGTTATCTATGTAATCCCATTATTTTGGGAAATTGATGTAATGTTGGGCTAAATACGTAACCCTAATTTATTGGGTGACTGGTGTAATCATGAGTTATTAGTGATAGGAAAGTTCATATTTGGTTGAGTCATAAATCCTTGTAATTTTATTGAATATCTTCAGAAGGTTCAGCATATGCTCTGGGGGAGCATAATCAATATGCAAATTTCATGTTTTATATTCAACAGATCAGACCTACAATAATCAACACTACAAAGGAAGAACTTCATTCAACCTAGTTCAGCCCTTTTCCCTTGATGTCAATGGGGGAGAGAAGATTAGTGTTTGGATAAGAATGTTTGGAGAGAATATTGATGTCTTTTGAGAGAAGACTTGATGTTTGCAGGTTTTTGCAAGTGGTGTCCAAACACCAAAGTGATTGCCATCAAGTACAAAGGGGGAGATTGTTGGCATTATGGCTAATGTGTTGTCCTTGATGGCAACCTACTTGATACAAATGTACTTGATTTCAACAATGATAATGTGATAATTTTGGAGCTCATGCAAATTGGTATAGATGTTATAGATGATATAAATAGAGAAATTGTAGTTCAATCACAGTTGGAGGATAAAAGTAAAAGTGCATCCATATGACCATATACAATGTTCATTTAATTTTATTCCATGACCTTTCAATGAGTCATAAATATTATCAAAACTTCATTGTACAAAATGTGTATCATGTGTACGATCATTGCTGATATAAAAGTGATATTCTTTAAAAAAATGTTGATTCTCATTGGTGCTTTCTATATGCTCAACATTTTGTTTAGCATGTCTATATAGAATATGGACAAGCATAGAGTCTTGGTCAGAATGATAATATTCACTCTATATTTAATTTCTTGCAACAAATGTGTAATTCTCTACAAAATGAAATATTGACAAAATGGTCCCTGGTGGAAAAACTTCACGGGATTCTTTGCATTGCAGGTCCTGCCATTGACCTCTATCCAAATTTTTGGTGTACTTATAAATTAATGTCTCAAATTTCTTCAAAAACTCTATCACATAAATTTATTTTTCTTGTAAATCAATCCTTTTAGCACTTGTACTATTATTTTAACTAATCAATGTCTGTATATATTCATATCTCTTCCATTTCACTTTTAGGCTAAACAATGATTGATCATTTATATCAATAGAATATTGTTGTGAAATAATGTCAAATTTCCACAATGATCAACTTTTTACCACCAACACATTTCTTTTGGTAAAATAATTCATGACTTTCTCTTGCACATAGAATTTCAGATATGAAATCATGATAGTGGAAGGAGGAGGTGAATTTTTCCAAAATGTTTTAACAAAATTAAGGAAGGTGATTAGGAGCTCAAAATTTGTCAAAATTTCAAAGTATCATAATTTTAATAAGTTCAGCTTTAGATTAAAGATATTTTCATTCTGAAACTAATGGTGCAAATGGCACTCAAATCCGAGTTCGTTTGCAGAAGTTAGAGCTGGTCAAAGTTCAGGATTGACTTGATGACACGACAGGATTGAGATGATGTGGCAAAGGTCCTAGCCAATTAGGAGGCGCCAAGTGGCAGCCCACCATTGGACCTCATAAATCTCAAATCGCAGCGGTAGATAGGTCGGATTAAAGAGTCGACCCCCGATACAGTGAAGGGTTGTGATGCGATGCAATCGCACATCGCAGGTTAATGGTAATTAGCCCCTGGTTGAAGCAAGGAGTGCAATGCGATATCGACCGAAGTTGCAATGCAGTCTAATTGCAATCACATATCGGTGAAAGGGAACAAAACATGTATCGGCAAGGCAAGGTTTGTGATGCGATGCGATCACATATTGCAATCTCATCAACGACAAGAATCGGCCTCGGCCTCGATAGGGTATGGAGTTGTGATGCGATGCAATCGCATATCGTAATCGCATCGGCCACAGGTTATCGGCCCCGGTCTAGGAATGGATTAAGTTCCAATGCGATAATGCCGATTGTGATGAGCAAGATGCTCCAAATGCAATATCTGTCCAGAACTGTAGTTAATAATCCCAGCAGGTCTATTATATCACTACTTCAAATGTTTTCATGCGTTAAGTCTTGTGTTAAGGATTACTCCTCACTAACACTGATTGTGATGACCGAAAATTAGTAGAAACGTAGCCTTAACCACTGAGCCTTCCACTCTGCATGTGATCACTCAACCTTAACCGTGAGAATGGCGGGTTTGATGGCAGAACCACCGATTTTGGTGGAACTGCTAGTTTTGACTACGGTTATTGAATTTAACTAGTAGTAAGCTAGATTTGGAGGAGGAAATTGTGGTGAGATTGGCAGAAGTCATCACTAAGAAAATTTTCAAATAAATTGGATGCAAAAAGACACTAGATATCCATTTTTGGGCATTCTGGACTCATTGGAACATGTTTCAAAGTCAAAGGAGCACTTCTGGATAGGATTTTGTAAAGTGAAACCTATGGGTGCCCTGGCCAACCAGAGTGTTGATTTAGTTTATGGAGGAGATCCAAGATGGAGATGACCTTCTAGGGGTATTCCAGCCTCCATATTTTTTCTAGAGTAGCCATTACAACAATGTTGTAGCTATATTTATTCTTTGCTCTATATGTGTATGGAAAAAGAGACTTTTTTAAGTGTTTTAAGTGCATTGTTGTACCTGTTTATGCTCTTGGAAGTTAGAGTATGGGGTCTTTATTTGAGAGCCCTTATCTTGCTGATTGTTTCATGACTAACTGTAGGTTGTCATATGTTTAGAGTGAGAATTCTTTGCAAAAGGATGTTTCCTTGAAGGGGAAACAAGCCACTCTTTTTGTTAGCACATTTATGTACTCTTTATCTGAAGAATTGTGAGCATAATGAAAAGGGGTCAAGCCTTTAGAGTTTATTCAAGGAGATGTAGCCCAGGAGGGGTGAACTCCTTTATCAATTGCTGGTGTATTATTGTTTGATGCATGCTTCCATTGAGTGTTGTGGTTTCACGTTTTAAGTTTTCTTCATGAAACTAACTTAAACAAAAACACATAAAATTCATTCTTTTACTTATTATTTTGGAGTATAACCTCAACCATATTTTTATATTCTAATGAGGGGAATTAGCATAGTATCGATAGTGTTGGACCTGCAAACATGTCAGGGGATCTCCCCGATAAGAAGTCCTAATTAGACATTAGACCGTTTGGTGTAGGATTCCCAGCAGTGGGCCGTACGGTAATGCGCGATTTCACAGAGAGGCAAGTATGATAGCTCTATTGGTAGCAATGGTGTGACAACTGCAGCGAGCCAAGGAAGGTGCATGAGAGGTTCTAACACACGAGGGTTGAGATGAGTGCACCCCTTGGAAACCTATAGTAGTACTTGGCTTGGAAGGGAACACACGAGCGAATATGCATCACAAGATAGATAGAAAGTTAGCGAGAAATCCAAAGTGATGGTTAAACCAATAGCACATTTTTTGAAATATTCATACATACTTATACAAAATAGTCCATACATGCATGTGTAAGAAAAAAATAAATATATCATTTAAAGTAAACTAGATAGCATAGAATACAATACAACATATGCATGAAACGTGTTTCCTTTATTATATTAAGAAGTGTAAGTTCTAGGCATACAATACATCCATATCCAACCACTAGATCCAATAGTGGAACGTTACAACCACAATTGCCTGCTCCTCCAAAGAGATGTACTAGCTCTACGTAGCGGAGAAGCCAAGGCTCATTACAATATTGTCCAAGATTTCTCTAAGATACTCCTATCGAAGCTTGGCTAACCAAAATCATTTACAACAAGTTATGAGGGACTATTTATAACAAAGGGTGGGGCGATCCTTGACATTCCCCTTTGTGATAGTTCATCAACCCTCATGACTCTTCATATACCCTATCACTATTACATCCAACTATAGACACTTGACTTACACTTGACATGACGTTACATTACAATGCACATGTACCCATGTGAAACAAATGGCTTGAGCAAGTTATGATAGACATCACTCTGACTTAGACAACCACAGAAGTCCAACTCCTCAACATCCTCATGTTGATCGACAGTAACATACTGATTCCAAGATTGGTAGTCCTTGATGGTGTCTGTTTTCTTTGTGGTGACATCTGTCTGAAACTTGACTCTCTCCTCCATAGCATCCGGGTACACTGCACAGGCTCCTCTATCTAGCTCATCTGGAAGCATGTGCATCATTGTCTTCAATGTGCCCAGACTAGCAACATACTTGTGCATGATGTCTTCACTAATGGGCAAGTCTGGGCCGCTGGCAATGTGCATCAACTTGTCGAAGTACGAGTTAAGCTCTAGTCGGACATGTGCCTTTGTCTTCACTTGGTGTTGATGCCTCTAAAATTGTAGCACCAACATTGGGGGATAACCAACCAATCTGGACCTTAGTACAAATCCTTTTCTGTATGGGATGGTGGCTCCCACTGGGGCTTATGGGACAAGTTTCCCAATAATGTGTGGTTTAATATATGAATTTTTTAAATAAGTATATCGGAGATGCTAGGTGGTTTGATCTATGACTTTAAAATATACAAATATACCTACATAGCCCAAGTAAGCTTGTAACAATGCGATTCTTGATAATTCCTATCAGATAAACAATCATATAAATGATTTAATTATCTATAGAAAGGTGCATTTAAATAATGATTACTTTTTTTAAGAAATTAAACAAAGTAATTATGAAAACATATTGCATGACATCGTAATATTTATCACTGATATATATCTCTAATTGTAACAATTCTAAATTGTTCAGAAATGACTCAATATAGAATTATTTGAAGCGTATGAATACATCAACAATAGCAAAATTAAATGAAATGCCAATTAAATCAAGACAAAAAGAACAGTGACAGAAATACCTTATGCATTTGAGTCTGCAGGTCTTGAAAAAGTTCTTTCACAAAAATATGAAACCTTGATCCACTTCTTATAAAAAAAAAAAATAGAAGAGCAGAAGTGCAACTTCTCAAGTCTAATCTTTGTACAAATTGAGGACCCTTTCCTCAATAACATGAAAGGGTTTATATAATAGAACTAAAACAAATTGTCAATATAAATCGCTTAGAGTTGTTGGAACTATAAATATGAAAATCTAGGATTTGCATTGCAAAAATAGTAGTGCGATTGCCTTCAAAAAGGATTCATTGTATCTATTTCTTCTCCTGTACCTGTAACTGACAAATTGAGAGCATGTTTGAAATTTCCGCAGGATGACTCATCCTTGAGTGTAGTTGTCTTGTGTACATAGCATCTAAAAGCTTGGGCACCATGCGATCAACAGCGTCGTTAAGGCATTTGATAGTCATATGTTGATTGTGTTTCTTAACCAAAAAGGACCAAAATGCATCCCAAGTAAGGCTCTGTACTCTGCTGAGTTGTTCTTCTTTGGTGGCCAAATCCTGCCTCCATTGATTTTCTAACATTTTCGCTTTTGGGAGCTTTCCAACGAAACAGTCAAAAATCAAATTTACTCCATATAAATTATCATTTACCAACTCTCTCACATTGTTCATTATAGATTTGGCCCTAGAAGTAGCCCCTTCTGCCTTTATTAACTGCATTTCCCATTCCAAAAATAATACTTCTTTAAGCGACTCTTGAATTTTCGATAGGTTAGCAGCTCTGCCTTCCACTGTGCTTTGCCATTTGAGGAAATTGGCGACCTTGTCATCTATGTCTTCAAATTATAATCTGGTATTAACTGCCTGATCGATCAGCGATGCAATTATGATGCATAATGGGTCGATGAGTGATATTTTATGGCAAAGGAGGTTGTGCTATTGCAATAAGGCCTTATTTGCTTCTAGAGCTTCCTTCTTGAATTCCTCAACTTTAGGATAATCTCTGAACTATTGTATATATAGTTGAAGCTGTGAGATTTCCTCCTCTTTTGCCTTCATTCCTTGTTGATGTGTCAATTGAAGTTGTCCGTGCTGCTGGAACAACTGTTGTTGTTCCTAAATGGAAGGTTGGTCAATCTTTTGTTTCTCTAGGTTTAATTGAACCTTGAGCTACTCATTTGTCTGTTTTTCTCTAGCCAACTGTTCCTCAAGCCGATTAATCTTCTATTTTTCTGCTGCTGCTTTCTCTTCAAGCTTAGCAATCCTTTGATATTTTTCTTTGATTAATATATTAACCTCAGTGGCCTTATCAATTGTGGCAGCTATGTAATCCCCTGCATATTGGGATAGCTTAATCAAATCTGCAAAAGGATTGACTTCTGAATCCTTCCATATAACATTCATAAATTCTGATTGAGGAGCCATGGATGATGTCTGGTCAACTTTCTTCTTTTCCCTCTATTTTCTGGCTACAGCCCTGTGCTTAGGACCGTGAAAGACATCCAAAGGTGATATCTCCTCAATATTTAATGTAATTTCACCAGAAGGGTTTTCAAGGATTATTTCAACTTCTTTCTGAGCTATGACTGTACTGGGTGTCTCTCCAATCATGCTCTTAGTAACAATGGGTTGTTGAGTTGCAGGCGATGTTGATGCAATATTGTTTTGGGGGTCGCTCTGTTTTTTGATCTACTAATCGAATTGTTCCCATTATTTGATCAAGATGGGCTCAATATGAACATCTATGCCAAGGGGCTCACTGGTCTTTTCAACTGTTTCCCCTTTCTCGGAAATATCGTCAATAGTCTACTCCCCAATGTATTCTTCTTGTTGCACGGTAGGGGTAGTATTCAGTAAATCTAGAGGCAATGTCTGTAACCTCCTTGTCCTATATTTCATGAATTTATCCACTTTTGAAGCTCCTAGTTTGAATCTTTCCAAATGAATTACTTGTGAAAATAACTCTGCAAAATTGAATAAATCATCAAACTCATCTTCCTCATGTATAAATTTAGCAATTTTCACTTGACTGGTGAAATTGTAAGCGACCTTGTTTGGATCATATTGTCTCTTAGGAATCACCGCTAAACTCAGGTCTTTAGTTTTCTCTGCCTCTTTCTCAACATGTTTAAAGTCATGCAATGTGTAAGTGCCACAACAGAGGGGAAATGGAGGCTACACTTGTTTTTTAAAGTCTCTGAGGTTTCTAGTCATTCCCTTCTCCACCATCTGGTGTGCTATTTCCCTAGCTAATAGCTTGTCTTGGATATAAAGTGGAAGGACATGAGGGTCTGTTATACTCCCAAAAACTCTAATATAGGTGAAATTCTCCTCCCCGAACCAACTTTTGATTGAAGTTAAGTCAATGTTTGCTTCGTCAGAGACCCGAGGAGCAGGTTTGTTAAAAATGGCTTGATGAACAAGTAAAACAAAACCATGACAAATTTTGTATATCTGATTTTGGTAGTCCAACTTCCATAGAAACTTGTGATAAATATGGATAGGGGTTGGGTCTTGAACGGTCCATTTTCAACCTAGAATGGGAAAGTCAGAATTAAAATAGATTGTGTCCATTATGTAGGCACTCATATAAAATGGGG
The DNA here is from genome assembly GCA_000404065.3 of Pinus taeda. Taxonomy (NCBI): domain Eukaryota; kingdom Viridiplantae; phylum Streptophyta; class Pinopsida; order Pinales; family Pinaceae; genus Pinus; species Pinus taeda. The sequence goes on from APFE030987448.1 coordinate 137,087, forward strand.
GCACAATTCAGGTGGAAACAAATATGTTTCTTCTATAATCTAATCTTTTACTGGCCATTTTATTTGATAAAATGGTTTCCCAATCCATAATAAAAGATTTGATTGTTGCTTCTATTAATGGGACCATTTCTATTGAAAACCTAGCAGAGTCTGGGCTTCCAAAGAGCCTACATACCATCGCAGTAGCATAACAATACAGGGATGCTAGAGAGTCCACGGAGTACATACCAGAAGATTTGTGTTTATGCTTGTTTGGAAAATGTCTCCACTGTTTGATAGGGTCTAACTCTAGGTCATTCTCCTTAGCGAAAGCTTCCAAAAATGCCTTGTTGTAGTGCCGCTGGGGATCCGGAAAATGATACATCTTCTTAACATCTTCAGGCTTGAATGTCCTGAACATATTCCCATTGGTTGTGAAGAAGGCTCTATCTATTATATTAATACTTTCAATCACCCATCTCACTAGCTCATTATATGGTAAGACTTTGGCTCAGGCTGCTATTTTATGGAGGAAGGAGCTAGCCAAATCACTGAGCATGCTTTTTGTTTTATTGGTTCCATCCACTATTGCTTCTTATTCTATCTCCATTGACTCTTCTGCTTCGAGTAAATCATAGATGCCTTCCCACGAAATTTTATCGATTCCTAAATAGGTAGTATCTGCAATTACCACCAATTTCATTTGTGTTTCTTCCATTACAATAGGGGCCTTTGCCTTTTGAGATTTCTCGGACATCCTGCCTGATTGTGTGGTTCTCAGTTAGCTCTGCAAAATAAGAAAGAGGAGCGTAATAGTCAAAAAACTTGAACATAGGTAATACAAATTACAAACTAAACGTAGTTAAGTGCATTAGATGCATGAGATGTTATGCTATTCTTAGCTATCTCAGATGAAATCTTCAAAGGACGTACCCATAACTGCTCCTTAATGTTTCGCCGTAACTTCCAACGTGAAACTTTAATGCTAAAACCATATGTCGCATTGCAAGGCTTGTAACAATCTTTTGTAGAATAGGTGTCGTGACTCCGCGATTTGCAATCAATGATTGTGTTACTTTAATATTTGTTTAATAATCTCGTAACGCAAATTAAGAGTTACAAGTGCCATACTAAAAAGATTTGTTTGCATAGTTACGATTTCGATGGGTGCTGAGATGGCATGGGGAGACAATGGGTTTTAATCTTGGCAAATCACGTTATTTCTTTGTAATTGATTTATCCCTTTACCACATGTATTTATAATATTTATCACTTTATTTTCACTGAGAGCGCGTCATGTGATAATTAAATCGCATCGTGATTCTTCAATGCAGTGTGTTGGATGCTTCTTTATGAATCAATGATAGGTGATTTGCGATAGCCTTATCGCATCACAATATTTCAATGGATTTTTATGAACACTTCACTTATGAATTAGCAATATGCGATTTGCAATATCCTTATCGGATCGCAAAGTTTCAATGTCACTTCAAATCATCCCATGGGATTAATGTTGTGCGAGATGGAACAACTTTATTAATTCATTCATATAAAAGGTTTACCTGGATAAAACTTTGCAATGAGGGTTTTGTTACGCGTATGATCGCATCGCAAGCTGTTCAAATGGATTTTCACGGGTTTTAAAGAAATGTAATTTGCAGTGAGCGGTCCTAACTACTCTAAAAGCAATTTTAATATGACTTCTTATGGAAAATTTATTTTATTTGAAATTTTATTGCTTTTATTTATATTCAAAAGGGGACCCATTTATTAATAGTAATTTTAGGACTACGAGTTTAAAAAATTGAAATGGGGGGGTGGGCGGGGTTTGGGTTGTTGTATAGCATAACAATTGGCAATTCACTGGGAGAACCACTATCTCTAGAAAATAATGAAATTTCCTAAAATTTCTTATGTAGAATCAATTGAGGAAAAGGAAACACTATCTAAGCATTGGTTAGATAAAACTTCACCCCGAAATAAAAATATATGAATTTTGCAACTTCTTTTACAAACCCTTTTAATAAAATAAAAACATTTTTGGTTTTTTTCGGCTTTGATTAGTTGCTAAAGATAAAGTAGGGGGCTCCTCCAACATAGCTTTTTTTTCTTTTTTATTTAATTTACTCTTTTGCACAAGTAGTGCCTCTGCTATCAGCAAACATTTATAGTCTCGATAGGGTTACCTTTTAACCATTAGTCACTCAATGTCCCATCCATCTAAGAGTATAACTTTTTGAGAGATAAATCCAAAAGATATGTTTACATATATTTTTTCATTCTTTTGCTTTTTCCTTTTTTGGAATAAAAGCCATTGTCCAGGTTTTGGAACTAGATGATGACAATGCCATTCACTGGTTGTAATTGAACTAAACAAGTTGGCTCTTAATGATACCCCTTATCTTATGATTATAAGCCATTACCCTATTTTGATATGCAGTATTGGTAATGCCAGTTTAATTAGTTCCCTATGATCATGGTAAGCAGGCTCAACATGAAACCTCTTATCTTTTAAATCAGATATATTTTAGAATTACACTCTGAAAATCATAAACTTAGAGGATGGGGTGAATGACTTACTCCTTAAGAGTTTGTGGATGACAATTTTAGAGTTGTGGATGCTGAGCTAGAGAAATTTTTTACCTTTTTATAAATAACCTTTCTTAACTTTATAAAACTTCAAAATGATTTACTGTATTTTCAAGGTTTGGGATATTTCACAAAATTAAAGAGGTTCTCAAAGTTTAATGTTTTATCTAATTCCCAAAACTGTAATCAATTCCTTAAAAGGTTCTATTTTTGAAAGAAATTATTCACAATATTCTTTCAAAGAGCTTTTCAATAGTGAAAAGTCAATGGGAGACAATTTACAAAATTATTTCCTAAAAGAAACTAGCTTGCATAAAAAATATGTATAGGTAAGAAGGGGTTACCTCCTTAGGAGAAGAATTTCTTTAAGATAATCCCATTCAAAGGAACAAAGTCTCTCTTTCCTGATAAATCTTGCAGTAGAAATGTTGATGAGCCTATCTTTTCAATGATTTGAAATGGTCCAAGCCACATCTTTTGAAATTTGGTATGCTTACCTTTGTCTTCATGTGCTTTATCCCATTTCAAAACAAGATAACTGGTCTGTAATGATTTCGAGACACAAAACTTTCATCAAAATAAGATTTAATGATTTGTTGATGTTTAGAATGAGTAATTTTGGCCTTTTCTCTTTCCTCATCCAATTTAAGGATTTGATCAAACCTCAATTGAATAGAGGAAGAAGGGATTGCTTCAATAAATTGCACTAGGGCTAGGGATGGGAGTGCTAAATTTGGAGGTATTACAACTTATTTACCATAAACTAAGCTAAAAGGAGAAGTACTTATTGAGGCCTTCTGAGCTATGTGTTTTGCCCATAATGCAAATATCAAAGATTTATGCCAATTCTTTTGGTTTTGATCAAGAGTTCTTTTGATAATATTGATGAGATTCTTGTTAGTTGACTCTGCTTTGTAGAGTATTTTAACTTAAAACCTCTCTTAAGAGAAAATTAAACTATATTATTTCCAAAAAAATAAGATGCATTGTCAAAAATAAGCGTGTTAGGAAAACCGAACCTTGTAATGATGAACTGATCAATAAATTCAATAATTGCATTAGAATTGGCTACCTTTAGAGGAATTGCTTCTACCCACTTTGTAAAATAGTTTGTGACCGTGAGGATGTATTTTTGTTGCTTGGAAGAATGTGGAACAATCTCTCCAATAATATCAAGTCCCCATTGTTCAAATGGTTTCTCAATGTTTACTAGTTGCAAAGGAAAGGCTGGTTTCCTTTGTCTTCCACTAGCAATTTGGCATATCTTGCATTTCCTTACCTAGTCATGTGCATCTTTAAACAAAGTTGGCCAATAATATCCAACATGTAGTATTTTTTGAGCTGTAGTGTCTCCTCCAAAGTGTCCACCTGTTGGGCCATCATGTAATTTCTGCAAAACATTCTGCGCCTCAGTTTTTTCAAGGCATCTTAATAAAATTGAATCATAATTTCTTCTGAATAACACATTATCAATGATTTCAACGTTTTTGGCTTTTAATCTTAAGGCATGTTTGTTTTTGTAATTGAGTTCATGGGGAGAATATCCATTTTTCAAGTAAAATATTAGATCAGCATATTGAGATTCTGAATTGGTGATACTTAACTCATTTACTTGTGCAGTATTATTTGAATCTTCATGGTCTAGAATATTGGAAGCTCCTGCCAATAACCTGCAAAAAGCTTGCCCTCTAACAATTTTCGCTTGTTTAATATCAATATCATATTCTTGTAAAGTTGTTACCCAGTTGGCTCTCTTCTCTCCTACTTCCTTTTGAACTAGCAATTGTCTCACTGTAGAGAATGGGACTATTACTTTAGTGTGTGTTTTTAGGAGAAATGGTCTAAAGTGTTTAATAGATTTAAATATAGCAAAAGCTTGTTTTTTCAACTTCTGAATAGTTGAGCTCGACACCTTGCAAATTAGAACTAAAGAAATATATGGGTGCTTCTACTTATTGGCCATTGATTTGTGTTAAAACAGTAGCGTAGGATGTTCCAGTGGCTAGAGTATACAAAGTAAAATGACTAGAAAAATTTGGAGTATTCAATGAAGGAGCATTAATGATTGCTTGTTTGATCGAGTCAAAAAACTATTTCACGTTATGTCCCCATTTGAAACTGATTTTTTCTTAATCATACCTTGCAAGGGTAAAACTATCTTAGAAAAATCAGGAACAAATATTTTCACAAAATTTATCTGTCCCAAAAATGATTGCATAGATTTCTTGTTATGTGGCAAAGGAATATCAGAAATCTCTTTTATCATGTCTGGATCAATGTATATGCCATCTTTGGATACAATAAACCCTAAGAGCTTACCTTCATTAAGAGCAAAGAATGATTTCTTGGGATTTAAAGAAATCCCATATTTTTTACAACGTTCAAAGATCTGTTTTAAATCATGAAGATGATTGGTCATTTTCTTAGAATAGATAGTTATGTCATCTAAGTAAATAATGATTGTTCTATTGATCAAACCTTTGAAGGCTATATCCATGGCTCTTGGAAAGTATCTCCAAAATTTATCTAACCAAAAGGCATTTTTTGATAAGCATATGTTCCCCATTTAGTCCAGAATGTAGTATTTAATATGTCATCTAGATGTACTAGTATTTGATTATATCATGAAAAACCATCAATAAAAGACATTAACTCTGAGCTAGCAACTAATTGAAGTATCTATTCCATGATTCGTAGTGGGAAATTATCTTTCAAACATGCTTTGTTGAGATTTCTAAAATCTATGCAAATTCTAATGTCACCATTCTTCTTCCTTACAGGAGACCCATTTAGAATGTCTGACAAGAATGATTATTTTAGCCTTAAGGAATTTATTCAACTTAGCTTTGATTTGACTTTCAAGATTTGGGTGAATTTTCCTAAGCTTTTATTGTACAGGTTTCTCATTAGAAATCATTGGAATTGTGTGTTGAATGATAGAGGTATCATAAGTTTTCATAAATTCGTAATTCCAAGAGAAGACTTTTTTGTATTTTTTTAATAATCTGATGAAGGCAAATTTTTCCTCTGATGAAAGTCCAAGACCTAGATTGACATTATGGGGTTTGGCCTCAGTGCCAATATTTACTAATTCAAACTTTAAATTAGAACTTTTAAGTTTTTCATTAGTAACATTTTTGAATCTATCCTTGATATCATAAAGATTTTCTAGCTTGACCACAGATTTAGGAATGGGATTTTCATTGAGTCCTTTTTTCAATTGAAGATCATTATCTCTTTCATCGATAATCTTCTCATCATAAGATCCTTCAGAAGTCAGGAAATTTAAGATATCCTCATTGTGATTAAATACACTCCAATTGGTGACATTATCTGGGACAGATGGTCGAAAAATTAATTCAATTGAAAATCTATCAAGACTATAATCCTTGGATGGAAGGAGCTTAGAAGCGAAATTAGTTAAAAGGTTAGCTACTGCATTCTATGATCTAGGAATAGGAGATATATCAAATGCCATAAAATGAGTTATGAGATCTTGAACAAGTGACTAATAATGTTTGAGATGACCCGAGAGACAATGGATAGTATTTCTCACTTGCTTGATAACAATCCCAAAATCATCAAATACTTTCAGATATTGGATATTCAGGCCTATTTCTTTATAGAGCACTTGGATCAATGCCTCATATTCTACAGTGTTATTGGCACACTCAAATTCCAATCTACATGATAAGATCGATTTTTCCCCTTCTAGACTAACTAAAATACATCTCGTTGCTGCACCGTCATTGGATTTTGATCCATCAAAATACAAAGACCAAAATAAAGGCTTATTTATAAGTTTATTTACAAGTTCATCTGTAACACTAACACATTTTGAGGTATCAGCATGAGAAAAATTTTCTATTTGCGATATGACACTATTAACAGGGAAAGGAGATTGTTGAGCATTAAAATTCCCAAAAAATGACTCAGTCAAATAGTTACAAAGAATATTATTATTGAAGGCTATGGGTCGATTATCTTGTTCAAACTCAGTTACTGTATGAGTCAAATGTTTTTCATGATCTATCCTGATTTGATTTGGCTTTCCATTATAGGGAAGCCACATGTGAGACCAATCAGTCGAAATATAACTGTGTAGTTTTTCGAACCAATCTCTGCTCAGAATCAAACCATAAAACTCAAGGAAGTCAATGATTAATATATCAATTCTTTGTACAACCTTGGGATTAGCTGCTAATTTGATAGTAACTAAATTTATCTCTCCTAAAACTTGGACCTTAGTTCTATCTAATTGAACAATGTGAACTGTGGACTTCTGGGGCTCAACATTTAATTTGGAGCAAACAGAGGCTGGCATAATATTTGATGAAGCCCCTGAACCTATCAACCAATTATGAAATTTTCTATTGTAGATCTCATAATTTAAGAGAAAAGGAGGAGTATGAAAATTTTACCTGTTCCCAGTTAAAACAGCATCAGTGGCATCTACCTTATTAGATGGTGGCTTACCTAATCCTTTAGCAGCCTTGGAAAATACACTAGTTGGAAGAGGAGAAGAAGGTACGACATTTAATTCTTTGAGTAACAACTTTTGTTGATGTTTGAGCTTGCTAAGTTCATGCAAATAAATATTTGCTTGAGTCTTCTTCATATCTTCCACAATGTTATAATCCATGGAGTCTGAAACTACTAGCATTTTAGATGATGAGGGAGGATTAGAGGATGATGGTTGATTATGGGGAGGTACAATTGTAGTTTTCTTTATGGGAGTTTTGTCTTTAGTAACAGGACTTGAGTTTTTCTTCTTAGAATTTACCTGATTAGGCTCACCTATGCTTTTGCTTCTGGTATTTACTAGGAGAGCTTCATATTCACTTTCATTATCAAAATTGCGTAAGATGAAGTCCCACATTCCATGACATTCAGCAGTTTCATCTTCATCCATTTCTTCAGCTGATAAAACTGTATCTTCATCTTCATCATCTTCCAGATCAGATTCGGAATTAGATATCGCATTAGGTGGTTTAGGATAAGTTGGTTAATTTATTTTAAAATTCCTAAAAGGATTTTTGGTAGAATTCTTGGCTACCTGCTTCTTTATTTCAACCATTTCATTAGACATAGTTTTAAGAACTTTTTGTAAACCTTCCATGTCATATGGATCCTTGACTGCTTTCTTCTTTGAATCATCTCTAAAGGTAACTTTTTTGGATTTCCTTTCTTCTATAGCGTTTTTATTTTCCAAAACTAGGATACATTTTTCAACAGCGATTGCTTCCTTCATATTTTCTGCTAATGTTGGTTTAGCAGCCCTAACAACAAAAATGGTTATGTTTGAAGGCAAGGAAGAGTTATCCCATTCATTTCGGACTTCCTCACTAGGTTTAGATGTCGCATGAATTTTATTCAATAGCTTATTGAAGCGTGAGTTGAAGTCTTTGATAGGTTCCTTTGATTCGGATTTAAGATTGGAGAGATCATTGATCAGAGTTGTTGTAGACCTATCGTCTCCAAACTTAGTTAGAAATTGCTCGTAAAAAGCATCCCAGCTATTGATAGAACCTAGTGCTAACAAAAAGTACCACGATCTTGCTACTCCTTGTAGAGTGTATGGAAATAGTCTAACAATAGCATCTTCTTCAATTACACCATTCAAGTTGATGGATAACATGAAATTATTTATATGTTCTTCTACTAACAGGCCAATGTCAGGATTAAATTTTGGTAACCATTTTTCAAGATGAGCTGGCAATTGGCTTAAAGGTGCAGGCATTCTCGCTACTCCTGGATTGGTCCATGGCCTTGGTTGAGGTTGATTATGTGCCATCATGGAGCTAACAGTAGAAGAGGGTGATGAAGGGGTAGAAAGCGATTGGGTAGAGGATGTTGAAGTTCCTATACTTGTTTGGACTATGATTTGAAGTTGGGAAAGGGATGAATGATCTTGCAATGGTATGGATGGAATAGATGGTGATGATGACAAAGTCTCACTGTAAGATTCAGATGGTGTTTTCCTAGCCTTTTTCGACTTGGTAGAGGAAAATTGACTGGTGGTATACCAAGTTTTTCACTCTTCGCTCTAGTAAGCAGCTGGGATGGGATATATTGTGAAGTTACACTACCTTGGGATAACTCAGATTGTTCCTGGGATATCGAAAACACTTGTAGTTTATGAATCAAAGATTGTACCTCAGGGGGTTCAGGAGAACAATTATCTGGTGTGTTTAGGATTTCAGCAATGGGTGTTGTATTATTCTTTTCCACTTCTCACTTAGGAATAGAAGATTTAGAATGCAAAGGAGAAGTTGGAGGAGATGGTGAGGGAGTTTTACTCTTAGAATGGCATGTGGATTTAGATTTACTCACCATTCATAGTATGGCCATCCTTCTAGCACCAAAAATATTGATGCCTCTAAAATCGTGGCACTAACATTGGGGGAAACCACTCGGTCTAGACCTTAGTACAACTCCTTTTCTGTTTCGAATGGTGGCTCCGACCGAGTTTTATGGGACTAGTTTCCCAATAATGTGTGGTTTAATGAATGAATGTTTTAAATAGGCATATCGGAGATGGTAGGTGGTTTGATATATGACTTTAGAATATACAAATATACCTACATATCCCGGGTAATCTTATAACAATGTGATTCTTGATAATTTCTATCAAACAAACAATCATATAGATGATTTACTTATCTATAGAGAGGTGCATTTAAATAATGATTACTTTGTTTAAGAAATTAAACAAATTAATTATGAAAACATATCGCATGACATCGTAATATTTATCATTGATATATATCTCTAATTGTAACAATTCTAAATCGTTCAAAAATGACTCAATGTAGAATTATTTGAAACGTATGAGTACATCAACAATAGCAAAATTAAATGAAATGCCAGTCAAATCAAGACAAAAAGAATAGTTATAGAAATACCACATGTATTTGAGTCTTGATCTGTAAATAACATTTTTTGTTCCACCTCTTTATTCTAGAAACTTCCAGGAGATAAAAAAATGCAAGTCTTGAAAAATTTCTTTCACAAAAATATGAAACCTTGATCCACTGCTTATAAAAAAATAAATTTAAAAGCGCAGAAGTGTAACTTCTCAAGTCTAATTTTTGTACAAATTGAGGATGCTTTCCTGAAAAACATGAAAGGGTTTATATAATAGAACTAAAACAAACTGTCAATATAAATCTCTTAGAGTTGTTGGAACTCTAAATATGGAAATCTAGGATTAGCATTGCAAAACATAGTAGTGTGATTTCCTTTGAAAAGGATTCATTGTATCTATTTCTTCTCTTGTACCCGTAACTGACAAATCGAGAGCATGTTTTGGATTTCCAGAGGATGAATCATCCTTGAGTGTAGTTGTCCCGTGTACATGCCATTTGAAATCTCGGGCACCATGCGATCAACAGTGTCAGTAAGGAATTTGATAGTCATATGTTGACTATGTGTCTTAACCAAAAAGGACCAAAATGCATCCCAAGTAAGGCTTTGTACTCTGCTAAGTTGTTCTTCTTTGGTGGCCAAATCCTGCTTCCATTGATTTTCTAACATTTTCTCTTTTGGGAGCTTTCTAGGGGAACAATCAGAAATCAAATTTACTCCATATAAATTATCATTTACTAGCTCTATCAGATCGTTCATTATAGTTCTTGCCCTAGAAGTAGCCCTTTTTGCCTTTATTAACTACGTTTCCCATTCCAAAAATAATACTTCTTTATGTGACTCTTGAATTTTCAGTAGGTTAGCAGCTCTGCCTTCCACTGTGCTTTGCCATTTGAGGAAATTGGTGACCTTGTCATCTGTGTCTTCAAATTCTAATCTGGTATTAACTGCCTAATCGATCAGCGATGCAATTATGATGCATAATGGGTTGACGAGCGATATTTTATGGCAAAGGAGGTTACGTTGTTGCAATAAGGCCTTATTTGCTTCTATGGCTTCCTTCTTGAATTCCTCGACTTTAGGATAATCTCTGAACTGTTGTGTATATAGTTGAACCTATGAGATTTCCTCCTCTTTTGCCTTCATTCCCTGTTGATGTGTCAAATGAAGTTGTTTGAGTTGTTGGGACAACTATTGTTGTCTCTGAATGGCGTGATGGTCAATCTTTTGTTTCTCCCAGTTTGATTGAACTTTGAGCTACTCATTCCTCTGTTTTTCTTTGGCCAATTGTTCCTCAAGTCGATTAATCTTTTGTTTTTCTGCTGCTAATTTCTCTTCAAGCTGAGCAATCGTTTGATCTTTTTCTTTGATTAATATATTAACCTCAGTGGCCTTATCAATTGTGGCAGATGTGTAAGCCCCTGCATATTGGGATAGCTTAGTCAAATCTGCAGAAGGATTAACCTTTGAATCCTTCCATATAACATTCATAAATTCTGATTAAGGAGCTATGGATGATGTTTGGTCAATTTTCCTCTTTTTCCTCTATTTTTTGACTACAGCCCTGTGCTTAGGACTGTAAAAGACATCCAAAGGTGGTATCTCCTCAATATTTAATGTAATTTCACCTGAAGAGTTTTTAAGGATTATTTAAACTTCTTTCTAAGCTATTATTGTATTGGGTGTCTCTTCAATCATGCTCTCAGTAATGATGGGTTGTTGAGTTGCGGGTGATGTTGATGCAATATTGTTTTGGGAGTCGCTCTAGTTTTTTATCTACTGATCGAATTGTTCCCATTCTTTTATCAAGATGGGGTCAATATGAACATTTGTGCCAAGCGGTTCACTGGTCTTTTCAACTTTTTCCCATTTCCCGTAAATCTCTTCAATAGTCTTCTCCCCGTTATGTTATTCCTATTGCATAGTAGGGGTAGTATTTAGTAAATCTAGAGGCAATGTCTGTAACCCCTTGTCTTGTATTCTATGAATTTATCCACTTTTGAAGCTCCAAGTTTGAATCTTTCTAGATGATTTACTTGTGAAAATAACTCTGCAGAAGCAAATAAATCATCAAACTCATCTTCCTCATGTATAAATTTAGAAATTTTCACTTGACTGGTGAAATTGTAAGCGACCTTGTTTGGATCATACTGTCTCTTAGGAATCACTGCTAGACTCAGGTCTTTAGTTTTCTCTGCCTCTTTCTCAGCATGTTTAAAGTCATGCAATGTGTAAGTGCCACAATGGAGGGGAAATGGAGGCCACACTTGTTTTTTAAAGTCTTTGAGGTTTCTAGTCATTCCCTTCTGCTCCATCTGGTATGCTATTTCCCTATATAATAGCTTGTCTGGGATATAGATTGGAAGGACATGAGGGTCTGTTATACTCCCAAAAACTCTAATATAGGTGAAATTCTCCTCCCTAAACCAATTGCCGATTGAAGTTAAGTCAATGTTGGCTTCGCCAGAGACCCAAGGAGCAGGTTTGTTAAAAATGGCTTGATGAACAAGTAAAACAAAACCATGGAAAATTTTGTATATGTGATTTTCGTAGTCCGACTTCCATAGATACTTGTGATAAATATGGATAGGGGTTGGGTCTTGAACAGTCCATTTCCAACCCAAAATGGGAAAGTCAGAATTAAAACAGATTGTGTCCATTATGTAGGCACTCATATAAAGTGGGGGCACGATTCGAGTGTAAAGAAATATGTTTCTTCTATAATCCAATATTTGACTGGCCATTTTATCTGATAAAATGGTTGCTCAATCGATAATAAAAGAGTTCACTGCTGCTTCTATTAATGGGACAATTTCTATAGAAAACCTAGCAGAGTCTAGGCTTCCAAAGAGCCTACATACCATCGCAGCATCATAAAAATACGAGGATGCTAGAGAGTCCACAGATACATACTAGAAGAGTCGTGTTTATGCTTGTTTGGAAAATGTCTCCACTGTTTGATAGGGTCTGACTCTAGGTCATTCTCCTTAGCGAAAGCTTCCAAAAATGCCTTGTTGTAGTGCTGCTAGGGATCCGACAAATGATACATCTTCTTAACATCTTCAAGCTTGAATGTCTCGAACATCTTCCCATTAGCTGTGAAGAAGGCTCTATCTATTATATTAATATTCTCAATCTCCCATCTCACTAGATCATTATATGGTAAGACTTTGGCTCAGGCTGCTATTTTATGGAGGAAGGAGCTAGCCAAATCATTGAGCGTGATTTTTGTTTTATTTGTTCCATCCATTGTTGCTTCTTCTAACTCCATTGGCTCTTCTTCTTCGAGTAAAGCATAGATGCCTTCCTAGGAAATTTTATCGAGTCCTAAATAGGTAGTATCTGCAATTACCACCAATTTCGTTGGTGTTTCTTCCACTACAACAAGGGTCTTTTCCTTTCATGATTTCTTAGACATCCTTCCTAATTGTGTGATTCTCAGTTAGCTCTGCAAAATAAGAAAGAGGTGCGTAACAATTGAAAAACTTGAACAGAGATAATACAAATTACAAACTAAATGCGATTAAGCGCATTAGATGCATGAGATGTTATGTTGCACTTAACTATCTCAGATGAAATCTTCGAAGGATGTACCCATAACTACTCCTTAATGTTTCATCGTAACTTCCAATGTGAAACTTTAATGCTGAAACCATATGTCGCATCGCAAGTCATGTAACGGTCTTTTGTAGAATAGGTGTCGTGACTCTGTGATTTGCGATCAGCGATTGCATTACTTTAATATTTGTTTAATAATCATGTATCGCAAATCGGGAGTTACAAGTGCCATACTAAAAATATTTGTTTGCATGGTTACGATTGCGATGAGTGTTGAGCTGGCATGGGGAGACAATGGGTTTTAATCTTGGCAAATCATGTTATTTATTTGTAATCGATTTATCCCTTTACCGCATGTATTTCTAATATTTATCACTTTATTTTTATTAAGAGTGCGCCATGTGATAATTAAATCGCATCGCGATTCTTCAATCCAGTATGTTGGATGCGTCTTTATGAATCAACGATTTGCAATTTGTGATAGCCTTATCGCATCGTAAGATTTCAATGAAGTTTTATGAATTCTTTGCTTATGAATCAGCAATATGTGATTTGCGATAGCCTTATCACATCGCAAAGTTTCAATTCCACTTTAAATCATCCCATGGCATTAACGTTGTGTGAGATGCAACAGCTTTATTAATTCACGCGTTTAAAAGGCTTACCTTGATAAAACTTTGCAATGAGGGTTTTGTTATGACTATGATCGCATCACAAGCTCTTCAAATGGATTTTCACGAGTTTTAAAGAAATGTGATTTGCGATGAGCAGTCCTAACTACTCTAAAAGCAATTTTAATATGACTTCTTATGGAAAATTTATTTTATTTGAAAGTTTATTTCTTTTTTTTATTTTCAAAAGGGGGCCCATTTCTTATTTAGTATTTTAAGACTAAGAGTTTAAAAATTGAAATGGGAGGGGGGTTGTTGTATAGCACAACACCTGGGTGAGAGTCCTAATAGATGGGATCGCATGTGTGTGTGCTACAACATCCATACTCATGAATACTTGTGCATGAGAATCCTGTATGCTAGTGATGAGCTGCAGGAGCTCTTCATAGTTCTGGATCTAACCTTGGATACATGCCTTCAACTCGACCTCATTGGCCCTCATCATCTTAGGCAAGTGCAGCAGGGCTCCCTTGTATTCCATCGTCCATGTTTGCATGTCATCAACAGTAGCATGCAAGTTTTTCAAGGTACGTGCTCTCCTAGAACATCGTTGTTGCCATCCATTGAGATGGACGACCACCTTATGCACAGTACCAAACTTGGAGTACAAAACTCGCATAACTGTGTCAACGGGCAATACTTCATCTAGTATTGCCTTCTTGAGTTCAAATCGGGTGGATGTTGTCACCAACTCCCCTCCTTGCTTGGTCGTTTGTATTTCCTTTTTCATTCACTCAGTCTTGGCTATTAGAAAGAGAACACTTGAGCTAGTGGCTTTGGCATACACTCTGGTTGCATCAGCCAAGGATGTTGGATGTTTGGGAACATCAATCACGATCACTCGTTCCTCAACTTGCACAGGAGATGTATGTCCTCTGGAGTTGACACTCTGCGAGAATGCACAACTCTATGTTGTGATTCATCGAATGAGATGTTGTGCATCCCTTCTTCTAGCTGATCATCGAGGATCCCAGTGCCTCCTTGGTCACTTGAGACTTGCTTATCATCTGGATGTGGTGAAGTGGGTAAGTTGACCTCTTGGTGGTGAGGGATGAGGTCGGTGTCCTATTCCAACTCTTTCTGCTCCATGTCCACATCCAACTATTGGAGTGCTTGTTCTATCTCATGAGCGAAGTCTTTCTCCTACGATGATCCACCCTGTTTGCATGATTCCATATATTTTGATGAATCAACTACTTATACAGGCATTGATTCATTTATTTGCACATGTTGTGCCCCCTGTTATACCTATTGTTGTTGTGCTTCCCTCTCCTGTTTGTGCAACTCTTGTTCCTTACAGAGTTACTCCTTCTCTGCTTCTTCCATTCTTCTCTTATCCCTCTGCCTTCGTGCAATTCACATGTCACACTGGTGCCTATTTTCCTCTATAGCCATATATACTTTCTCTACTAATGGATCTTCTCAAAAATTGCAGCTTTTCTCCTCCTCCATGTGATCGACAATCTTCCTCTTGCCCTTATCGCGCACTAGTATGCTTACCTCTGCTGCTACTACTGCTACTGGTGCTGGTGTTCTCCATGATTCTGCTTCATGTTGCTTCGCTAACCACTCCACAGTGAAGCCGACCATTTCATTGAGTCTGGAGGAGTTGTAACAATATCTCCATGGGTCCTCCTATGCCAATGACATGCCCCCAGGATCTAGTTGACCTGTACTCTCATGCAATGATCTTTCACAATACAATCTGTGTCATATGGATTGTAGCTTCGGAGGTTGAATGGATACTACTTCAACAGTTCTGATTCAACATCCACTTGCTTAATACTCTAAATCTCATATAACCCAATCTGCAGTGGAAGAGTGGGCCAAGGTGACTTCTTCTTCTAGTGCAGTCTAGTTGTCAATCCTGCTGAGATGTGATATGCTACTTTCTACATGACAAGTGTGTCCAAGGAGGCAGCCGCTCACCGTCACCGTTACCGTCTTCACACCCATCACTTTCAACCACCGACTGCTAGCTGGAAATGGGGAATAATATGGAGGTGGAAGAAGTGTATTATACCAAGGAACCCTTTCCGGATCGGGTTATTTTCAGGAACCCTAGTTTCTCTTCGCGAGGTTATTTTCGGGAACCCTAGCTTCTCTTTGTGGGCCACAGAATCTCTCCCGTTTTCTGATCCAGCTCAACCATCGGTTTCACCTGTTGTCACCTTACCGGGGTATTGCTCTGTGCCAACCCTCTCTGAGCCACTTCCCGTCAAATCTCCTAGACTTGAAGCTCCGCCTCTTTCACTGGGCACTCTGCATTTTCTATCGGCATATACGCATCCCTCGCCATCTTTTGATCCCCATCCGCCCCTCTCTATTGTCCTCTCTGCGCCCCGAGTGACCATCCCCATACCTACTGTGGTAATCCCATCGGCCTCGGGCCCTCGGCCGTCAGGATGCTTTGAATCTCCGGTGGTGAAAGTAAAGCCTGCAAATCATATCTCCACAGAAGGAGTTCCAAACCCTTTAGTGGATCACCCTTCAGCTCCCCGCACTGGCAAAAGGAAGGCAAAGTGCATTAACGCGACTTCTAAGGATATCACAATCAGATTTGGTGAAAACTCAGCCATAGGGGAAGCCGCTGTCATGGCATGTATTGTTCTTGTTGGACACGTGTGTGGCCGAGCATACTCAGCCAACATGCTGACACAATGGGTAAAGGAGATTTGGGGTGCTTTGTTGAAGGAATTACCAGAAGTTCATGTCCTGCCCCGAGGATGGTTCTCCCTACACTTCGCAAAGGAGGTTTACATTGATCTGGTACTTGCCAGGTACTGGTACATCGAGATGGCTCCAGTCCTGCTAAAGCGGTGGAGCCCTTTGCTTGATCCAGAACGAGAACAAATTGGGGCTAGTCCACTTTGGGTTCGATTGCCAGGGCTCCCTTTACAGTATTGGTGCGAAGAAGTGTTTATCAACATTTGAAATGCCCTAGGAACTTATCTGGATCATGACCGCACTTTTATTGAATCGAAGAACCAAACCCTAGCCTGCGTTCTAGTCCATTTGGACACTCGTGAGTGATTGGAGGAAAATATCACTCTTCAATGGGGGAAGTTCAGCAGGATCCAAATATTGGATTATGAAGGGATTCTGTTTCGTTGCAGGCGGTGTCACAAGGTGGGACATCTCTACAAAGACTATCCACTCAACCGGAAATCAGAGGACTCTCCAAAGGTAACGCCCATCCCTTCCAGGGTCACCTCACCGGTAGTTTCTCGCCCCCCCCCCCGGGGGACCTACCTCATCAGCAATCTCTCCCCCTCGAAAGACAGGGGTGGCTAGGCATGGACCTTCTTCGCCACCGATGACCAGGGCTCATGCTGCCACTGTTGCTGCGCAAGTCTTGAGTATTTCTCTGAATCCTTCCTCCTCATCTTTTGAAAATATCTCACCTGTTATTGTTTCATCGGCTCAGATTTCCTTGGCACATTGTAACATGGTGCCCCCCCCCCCTCATTGCCTCCTCTGCCCCATCTCTTCTTTCTCCATCATCTTCATCCATCTCGCCGACATCCTCCAGGGTCTCTCTTTCACATCACTATTTCCTCCATTCCAGATCCCACTCCAAAGATACTCTGACGCGCCAATCTGGACTAGGGCTCTCACTACCGGGCTCGAGTCCCCTGTCCTCTAGAGGGAGAAAGTTTGATCTCTCCAAATCCATTCTTCGAGCTGGGCGGAGGTAGCCTCTGGCTGGAAATCCACTCTTGATGGGGTCCTTAGAGCAAATTATAGCCCGAGAAGCGTTCCCCCATGAAGTGTTTGTCCTTCAATTGTAGGGGCTTGGCTAGTGCCTCTAAGAAATTAGCCTTGCAGAGACTGGTTGAGGTTGATCCGATTGACATTATTTTGCTTCAGGAAACGCTTGGTCCAGCCGAGCTCATTACCCGTTCCCTGCAATCCCTGGTCCCGAGCTGGAATTTTGTGGCAATTGATGCAGTAGGAAGATTGGGGGGTCTAGCTATAGGATATAACCCTAGATCTATCAAGGTTGATGCATCATGGGGGGGATCAGGATTCATGGGCATCGACATTTTCTCCATGGATCTCAGTGAAAATCTTAGGATCGTGAATGCATATGGACCCTATCATTAGAGAGAATAGTTCTGGCACCATCTCCTAAATTTCTCGATTATGGCTTGGGATCACATTATCATCGGAGGGGACCTAAATTTCTCCCTAGGTTTCAATGAATCCTGGGGATCTTCAGCCCAGATTGATGCTATCATAGGGTACATGACTGACCTTTTGGAACAAACCAATTTTATAGATGTCCCTATGCACAAACCCCTTCCTACTTGGAGAAATAGAAGAGTGGGTGAAGTAGCTTTGGCTCGAAGACTAGACAAATTTTTGATGATGGGTCTGCTTATTCAATGACTGCATCATTACAAACAATGGGTTGGCTCAAGGGGTATCTCAGATCATTCCCCTATATATCTGGAAATCCATGGACCTCACCATAAGCCGAAAGCCCCTTTTAAATTTAACCACGTTTGGTTAAAGGATCTTGATTATATAAAATTGGTCTCTGACTTCTGGTCAGCCAATCCTATTAACAGTGAGGCATCATTGGCAAAGGGTTTCTGCAATAACCTTTCCAAGCTCAAACACCTCTCCATCAATTGGGCAAAGGAAAAGGTCATTTCAGAAAATGCACAGCGTACTCACATTGAACCTGAACTGAGATCCTTATTAGATGAAAGAAGTTTGGGGTTTATCACAGTGGAAGACAAGGCTCGCTTGATCGAGCTGGAAAACCAGAAGGCCCATATTCTCAAAGCGAGGGAGGAATCCCAAAGACTAAGGAGCCGAGCCATTTGGCTAAAAGCTGGGGATGACAACTCTAGGTTCTTCCAAAATTATGCAAAGGGTCGTAGGGTTGCCAATACTATATGTAATCTCCCTCTGCCTAGGGGAGGACTAGCTGACTCTTTCAACAAGCTCTCTCACCTGGGTACTTCACACTTTAGGAATCTCTACAAGAGTCCTCCAGCTGCAAACTTGGCTGATATTATAAATGTGGCAGGTCACTTTCCTAGATTCGTCAATGAGGAAGATGCAGAGGAGCTTTTTGCACCAGTATCCTCTGGGGAACTGGAAGGCACGTTAAAATGGTTCAAAAAGGATAAGAGTCCAGGTCTGGATGGCTAGACTATTGAGTTCTATCTTGCTTTCTATGAGATACTGGGGTCAGACCTTCTAAAAGTAGTGGAGGAGAGCAGAGCTACTGGATCCCTGTATCATGTTATTAACACAACTTTTATTGCTCTCATCCCTAAGTCTAATTCGCCTTCCTCTTTTGATGATTACAAACCTATATCTTTGTGCAATTATCTTTACAAGATCATTTCTAAGATTATTGCCAATCGTCTCAGACCTATCCTCTCCCGACATATTGCTCCTCAACAATTCGCCTTCCTTGAAACCAGACAGATTCATGAAGCCATAGGATCGGCCCAAGAAGCTATTCATTGTATTTGGTCCAGACACCTCGAAAGGATCATTCTCAAGATTGACCTGTCAAAAGCTTTCGACTGGGTCAGCTGGCTCTACATTAAGATGCTACTCATCCACCTGGGTTTCCCTCATAATTTCATTACGTGGATCATGGCCTGCATTACCACCCCCACATTCAGTGTTCTCATAAATGGCTCAGCTTCCCATTTCTTCCATTCCGAAAGAGAGCTTAGGCAAGGCTGCCCCTTATCTCCCCTCCTCTTTCTGATCGTCATGGAAGGTCTCATTCGATTAATGGCATCGACCAAGAGGGAAGTAGACCTATGTGGCCTCAAGATCTCAGATGACTACTTTCTTACCCATCTTCTTTTTGTGGACGACGTGCTTATTCTGATGGATGGTAGCATTCAGGATTCTCTTACTTTCTCTAGGATCCTTCTCCTTTTCTCATCAGCCTCTGGGATGCTTGTCAACCACTCCAAATCTACTATCACCTTTGCTCGTACTTCTGTCCAAGAATCACATTATGCTCATCAGGTTTTCCCATATTGTATCCACCCTATGGACAGAGGACTCAAATATATAGGATTTTGGATAAAACCCACCAGCTAGAGGATAGCAGATTGGGTGTGGCTTGTCTCTAAATTGGATAAAAGATTGTCCTATTGGAGTCACAGATACCTATCCTGGGCATGAAGGTTGGTTCTTATCAAATCAGTCCTGGAAGCTACCCTAGTTTTCTAGATGGCTCTTGCATGGATACCCAGGAATATCCTATCTCGCTTGCAGCAACTGTGCAGCAGGTACCTTTGGGCTAGGAATCAAGACAAAAAAGTATTCGCCTGGATCAGTTGGCAAAAGATTGCAAAGCCAAAGAAATGGGGGGGTTGGAGACTAAAAGATCTTCCCCTATTTACACAGGCCCTTGCTGCTAAAATGGGTTGGACCCTATTAACTGGTCAGAATCTTTGGACTCACATCTCTTACCACAAATACATCTGGCCACAACATTTCATGGATTGGATCAGATTGCCTAGTTGGTCGAGGATAGGCATCTCATCAGTATGGAAGGCATTGATACACTCCCTGCCCCTTATAAGAGACAATCTGGTGTGGAGGATTAACGATGGCTCCCTGGCTCAGATTGGAATGGACCCATGGATTGGAAGCAGAGGAAGGCATCTACTCTCACAAGATCATCGTGCATCTCCACTCCCATGAGATCAGGGTTTTCTCATATATTGCTGATCAACAAAATACAGGGATTTCTGCACAAGCGTGGAAATCGGCTCGCCTACTTGACCTACCCCCTAGATGGCACCTAGAATGGCATGAGTATATATCAACACTATCTGAATCTCATATCAGGATCAAGGAGGGACCTGATGAATTGGTATGGTTCCTGGCCAAGAATGGCATATATTCTCCAAAATCTGGATACATTTCTTTAAATATTCATAAGAAACCAGATAGGATTATACACTAGTGGAGAAACATTTGGAAACTCTCAGCCCCACCATGAACCAAATTATTCTTCTGGTGCATTCTGAGAGACAAGGTGCCCACGGGGGAACACTTAACTCACCGACCATTTCATGGGCTTACCTGGTGCATTATGTGCAAATGTGAATCTGAATCCATAGACCACCTATTCTTGCGATGTAATGCCATAATCTCCCTTTGGAATGCTTTATCCACTACCATCCGTTTCACAGGGAAATGGGAAGGAAATGATCTGGGTAGTGCATGGGAGGATTGGACCAATAGACATAAGGGATCAAGCCTTCAAAACCTCCCCCTGCTTGTTAGTTGGTATATATGGAAGGCCTGAAACCGTCTCATTTTCAATAACAGACCAGCACTTTGGCCTCACATTGAGGCAGGCATTATCTCTGCCTTCAAGGAACTACCGGACCCTCCGCCTCCTAGAGAGTGTCATATACATCTACCTCCCTGTATAGACAAAAATAATCCATGGGCATTCTTTGATGGAGCTGCAAATCAACAAGGTTGTGGAGGTGGTTTCATCCTTTATATCAGTGAACAACACTTCTATAAGGTCAAGATGGGATTGGGAGCAGGAACAAATAATTATGCTGAACTCAATACCTTGCGCCACTTATTGCATTTCTCCTTGGGACATCAGTGCAACATATTAAATATATTTGGGGATTCAAAGATCATCATAAATTGGTTCAATGGCATTGATGCATGTCACATACACACACTCAGCAACATATTAAACGAGCTAAATATTTTCAAGGCAGAATTTAACAATATCTCTTGTACTCATATCTACAGGGAGCATAACGGCGATGCTGACAAATTATCCGAGTCCGCGCTATTGCCCAGAGGCGAATGGGTGATAACCGAGCAGAGAGAGACCAATGAATATCATTATTATCACTGGCCATATATAGATCCTTAATACCTAAGGGACATTGGTCCTTGATCAATTTATGTGGCTTTATGCAATTTTTTGAAAAAACACGTAATATTTTTTGAAACTTCAGGAATCTTTTGAAAGGGCCCTGTGTGGCATATGTACAAAACAAACTAGGAATATTATAGGCTATTTCACATCAGTATATAGCAGATCGCCCTGCATGGTGTTTTTCTGAAACAGTTCATAGCAAGTTATTATGTATATAGTCCATAGCAACTCCTTACAACATATGCAACAGCATCGACAATATGTAATTTTTCTATATTTAATGGAAAATTACGGACTTTTCCAGGGGAAAAAAAATGTGTGTCCAAGGAAAACTTCAGTAGAACATGTGGAGGCTTCTTCGCACTGAACATTCAGATGAAGGTGTCAGACAGTGAGGCATACCAATCAGTAATGTCTATTGGTGCCTCCATTTCTTCCTTTGACATGCAAGCTGGATCCTATTCGAATATCATCTTGTAAACTAGGGTGAAAAAATGGTCAGATAGCCATGTGATTACTCCTTTGAAGCTACGTTTGGATAAAAACTTGAAATGTGTTCATAACAGTCTCTGCTAGTGACCATGCCCACTCCAAGATCGAGAACTCCTGTCGAGCACAGATTGCATATAATATGTAGGCGGACATGTAAATATTTGCATGCATACCTCTGCTTGATTGTCGATCCTTCGTTACTTATTCCTTCAGCTGATGAGCCAACATGCCGAACTAGTTACATGGTTTTCCTTCTCTGGTCAGTTGGTCCAATATGAACACCCAACTTTGTGGGAAGGTTTACGTGCTTTCTTGGCCATACAGTCGACATGAAAATATGACCAAGTATTGATACACCTTTGACAGTATATTTTTCTTGTAGATCTGGTTGGGTGTCAACTTGAATCGAGCCAGCTCCTTAACCCAGTTCTTTAGAATGTCTCTGGAGTTAGCACTATTGTTAGGTAAGTTGAAGGGAGTCTTCATGATAGTTGTGGGCTCTGACATCTAATACATCTCATCATAATCTTGTGCCCAGAAGGTTGCAAGATTCGTCCCACTGACGCTGCTCAAGGTCATCGTCTCGGGATTAGTGTGAGAGATGATCTAGTGTATCATGTCTGCACATGGGAACGTGGGGTATCTACATGCAATTTGGTACAAGCCAGACTTGTGAATGTTCACATACACCTGACGATCTTCAAGGTCTTCCTCAAAAGTTCCTGTGAATGCTTCATTAACCTCTTGCCCTTCAGTTTGATGTCCTTGTCTAGAAACAATTTGGTATCTTCATAGATTGGCAGACTAGAGGACACTCACTCAATTGCTGCTCCAACTACATTTTCGTCAGTGTCCTATGATCCTAATCTCTTGGAGGCCATTTATCTTGTACTGCTAAGAGGTGGATGACCACCTGAAATATCTAGAGACAAGCAACATGCATGGCAAGAAATTTGTCATTGAAAACCAAAGAAAATTTGGGGAATGACATAGCCCATACCTGGGGAACTGATAGGCAAGATTGCGCAATTTCCACTGGGAGCCTGTGTGACTAGCTACCGGAAATTTGCAAAAGCCAGCCTAGGTTGTCTGGGAGGAAAGACTGGATGTTGTATTTGCGCAATCCAAACTGGATGCTGGCTGATGGGAATGTGTAATGCGCAATTCTAGCAAGGAGTGACTGCAGGCTCAGGGACTGCATTGCGCAACTTTCTGGGCTAGCTGTCATTGTCCCTCAAAAATGCGAAAAAAAAGTCCTAAAGGACAGTGCCTAAGAAGAAATTCACATTTCTGGAGAGGAAGACAGAGCCTTCCTTGCTCATACTGTGCAATGTTGTCTCGATGAAGTTAGAGTTCGGGTCAAGGTTGGCCAGACTCGTCAACGAGCAACTGAAAGCAAATATGAAAGTGAATGCATGGCGACACTAAGTGAAATTATAAGTGATTGACAATGCATGCAAACATGAATGAAAGATTTAGTAAGAAAATCAACATGCATGTGAGTGAAGCAAGTCGCTGAATCAGTGACTGTTCATGCAAAATAGTTTCATGCATGCGAAGACAATGAGATAGCAACAAAAACTAAAATAGTGCTAGGAAAAGCTAGTATACATGTAAATGACAGCAAGTGTTCAAATAAATCAAGAAAAAAACACTCAACAAGCGAAAACACAAAAAAGCAACAAAAATGTTGAAAAAGACAAGTTGAGGCCACTTACCCTTGAATAGTTGAGTTGGATGTGTCGAAGAGTCCTGGATGTGTTGTGGGATGTCAGAGATCCAAGATCGATGTGGAAGAATGAGATCTGATGCGTTGAATAAATCATTTTTTATCTCATGACATGCATTCCACAAATCTAGGAAAAGTGATAGTTGGAGGAAAGTTTCTAAAAAAGCTTTGCATGTAACCTCCAGCTGCTAAAAATATCTCCCTAAATCATGGGATTCCTTTTTCATGTTGCCTTTTTCTATTCCGGGAAAAAGTAAGCCATGCATGCAAGTCAAGTTTCCTCGGTCCTCGGTGGAACTGGTCAACTCACTGCTCATGCATGAATTTTCCCAACTGCTGGAAGGAAGCGCGCATTTCTGGCTCAGAGTTGGGCTGGCTACCTAGGAGATTTGCGCAATTTGTGGGAAAATAAGTTGATTGTTGCCCATATTTGCGCAAATTCTTGCTAAGCAACCCTACTGGGGAAAATTGCGCAATTTTCACTGTGAGAGTTGACTGGTAGAATTGCACAATTCTGGAGCCCAGCAGGCTACCAGATAGGATTGCACAATTTCTAGAGGGAAGGCTGGTTTCACTCCATAATTTCACAATTTATTGGGGGAGCTTCTCAGCCTGCAGCTGGACCAAGTCTAGATGAGCAGCCTATGAGGGGAATGCATCAAGCTGTAATCGACAGGCTGCCTTTCTACAAGAAAAACACTAAAGCTTGTGTACTTGATGGATCAAGACAAGGCATTGTGGAAAGTTGGTAGAGAGGCTCCAAAACAAATCTAAGGAAAATTTTGGAGGGTGGTTGTAGCCGCTACAACACTTGGCGAAACACTGGTAGAACTCCAGCTCTCCGAATGGACCTTGTTCGTGAAAACAAAGTCTAACACCTCCGAAAGTATTGTTCAATTCTCATCTCATCTTGGTTTCACACTAGCTTGATTTTAAGATGTAGCATCTCCAAGATCTTGGTCAATTGACGCACATTCTAATCCAAGGCAACACAGTGGTTTCAATTGGGGTTGAGGGGTATATTGGTGCACAAGCAGTATAGTCGTCAGAGTCTTAGTTTCATCTCTGGTGTTGCTCCATTTCCAGCAGGCATGTACAATACCTCAGCGGAGTCACATAAGAACACAAGCATGGATCCACTGTCAGCAAGCCTGGTCAATACCCCCATGGAGCTAATTGCATCACCTCTCTACACAGGAAGCCTTTCTCTTATTTCGCCTTCTTCATTTTTCATTTTTTATTTTTCTTACTTTTCATTTTTTCATTTTTCATTTTCTCAACTGTGCATAGCACTTATTCATTTCAAAGGCAGAAGGGGGATCCTGACTTATTGAGAGCAGAAGAGGTTGTTTCAGCAGATAAGTAGTTTATTATATCTCTGACATGCTTGCTTAGGTTTTCCCCCTCACCTTACTCTACTTGACTGAGTTGACAAGGGTTAACCCAAAAACAACTAACTAGAATAGGTGACACTAGTTAGCACGCAAGAGTTGTGTTTTCACCAAGTTCACTTCAAACAGTACGTATTTTCCTTCAACATATCATGGAATAAAAGTAAAAAGTTCTTCATACATAGGCAAGATGATAGATAACCAAGTAGTGATAGTTGTACAATCCATATTGTACTTTATCCATCTTGTTTCAAGAGTCATACATGGTTTCATGTGAAAATAATCCTACAAGTGAAACAAGCGAAATAGCTAACAAAAAAACAAAGAAAGAGAAGAAGCAAAAGAAAAAGCACTGTGAGTAAGAAAACAAGCAAGCAAGCAAACAAAAAAACGAAGCAAGTAAGCAAACGAGCATGCAAGCAAACTAACTGAAAGCAAACACTAATCCTACTCCTAATTTAATGGTGCATGGGCCTTATCACGTGAATTAATATTTCCAATGCAGCCACCGGCGCATTGGTTGACCCTTGTTGGTGAAGGTTTGAACCGCGAGCAGCCCAGTTGTGAAAACCAGCAAGCAAGAAATATATAACAATGAATACAACCACACATCATGTTTCAAAGTGCCCACATGACATAAGTGAGTGCAAGTGTATGAAAATTGGTCTGTGGACTTATCACAGTGTTGTGTGACACCGCGTGTAGCTTTGAAGCATAAGCACACTTTTGACTATGACATACAAGCAAATGAAAGAAACAAATATAATTTGCATCATGCAGTGTGCTTTCAATGTTAAATTCTTCCAATGCATGAGCGATGGGATTATGTAATTCGAGTGGAGGAAGCACGATATGTGTATAAGATTGATCTTCAATGCATACAAATGACTTATGAGGAGCCTTGGGTGATTGAACAATTTCCTGATCAGAAGTGAGACTAACCCCAAGACAGTGAGGGCTTGACATAACCATCAGCTCAAGTTGAAGTGCCTCAACAGTCTTGGGTGTTTCATCTTCATCATTAGATAGATCATCATAAACCGATGGCTTCGAAATATCAACTACGATAGAGTCATGATCTTGATCAAATATGGTAGTAAATGGATCATGACCACCACAATCAGAAAAATCAATGATTTCATTGGCATACTCATGATCAGATGATTCAAACATAGGGGTAGATGAAAAGCAAGCAAACTCACCCTCTATGTTTCCGAAAAAGGCATATGAAAGATCAAGTGGATTTTCAATGAATAACTTATCCTCTCCATTGTTGAATAATGGACCAACATCTGGTGTATCTTGTGAGTGATCAACAATGGGTGCATCCGTGGATGAAGATACACATGCAAAATCATGGATGGCAGGTTCACCAAAGATGTTAGGAAAGAATGCAGGAGGCTTGAACGGAAGGGAGTCATCCTTTGCTGAGTGTTGATGCTCATGATCCTACTCATACTCTTCATGAATGACAGCGCATGTTGGTTGTGCAACACCAACTCCATCAGTGGCTTGTTCCTTGTTCACAATAAGTGTAGAGTCCATAATGGAAGAACACAAGACAATATCATCCATAGTAACAGTCGAGTGCGAAGACGCAAGTTGTGGAACATAATGCATATGACAACTCGATGAACTCACAACCAAATCTGCGTGAAAATTAAGCGAAGTGATCTTGGGTGATTTTGAAAGTTGAGCAAGTATGTGAGCATGATCCTCAGCATCACCTAGAAGTGGTGGAGCTATTTGATGAGGGGATGATGGATAGTCACCCCTAACAATGACCGCATATGTCTGAGATTGCACAGCTCCCTTACTTAAGAAGGTTGAGCGAGGATTGATTTCAAACTTCTTCTTGGGATGAGAAGATTTCTTAATGCAATACATGAATCAGTCCCAAAGATAGAGAAATTTCATCTGGTTCCTCAAAGCTTGAAACTGCAAGTCATGGAAGCACTGCTAAAAATCCATAATCGATTCATGTGGAGCCTTATGTTGCTGTAGTAGTTTTTGGTCAAGATGGTATGAATCTAAATGATAAAAAGTGTCTTCAATGAGATCACAAAAGTGCTCAAGTGAGTACACGCTATCAGTGGTAGGTTGAACAACCATCAAAGTGGAGATTCATGAAGTGTGTATGCAAGTAGCAAGTTGGCATATTCGTCAGAACCATATTCCTCATGAAGCATGGGAAGAAAGCCATGTAAGTACTCAGGTCAGGCCACTTCACCTTCACCATCATACGTGTAAATGGACAAGTGATCAAAAACTCCCTCATGATGGTGGCATCTTCATGATTCAAAAAACATCGCGGAGGGAGAAGAGTGCAAGAATCCATGAAAGATATGAAAAGGTTCAAAACAAGATAAGAGGACATAGTGTGTCAGCTGGCCCTCCTTCTAGTGCCAAAAATGTTGATGATGTTGGACCTGCCAACATGTCAAGGGATCTCCCTGGTAAGAAGTCCCAATTAGACCTTAGACCGTTTGGTGTAGGAGTCCCAGCAATGGGTCGTACAATGATGCATTGACCGCGATTTCACACAGAGGCAAGTAAGATAACTCTGTTGGTAGCAATGGTGTGATAGCTGTAGCGAGCC
The DNA here is from genome assembly GCA_000404065.3 of Pinus taeda. Classification (NCBI taxonomy): domain Eukaryota; kingdom Viridiplantae; phylum Streptophyta; class Pinopsida; order Pinales; family Pinaceae; genus Pinus; species Pinus taeda. The sequence continues at coordinate 164,868 of APFE030987448.1, forward strand.
AAGGAAGGTGCATGAGAGGTTCTAACACGCGGTGGTTGAGATGAGTGTGACCCTTAGAAACCTGTAATAGTACTTGGTTTGGAAGGGAACACACGAGCGAAGATGCATCACAAGTTGGAGAGCAAGTTAGAGAGCAATTCAAAGTGATGGTTAAACCAATAGCACATTTCAGAAAGATTCATACATACTTATACAAAATAGTCCATACATGCATGCGTAAGCAAACAATACATATATCATTTAGAGTAAACTAGATAGCATAGAACACAATACAACATATGCATGAAACGTGTTGCCTCTATTATATTAAGAAGTGTAAGTTCCAGTCATACAATACATCCATGTCCACTTGCTAGTTCCAATAGTGGAACGTTACAGCCACAACCGCCTGCTCCTCCAAAGAGATGTACTAGCTCTGTGTAGTGGAGAAGCCAAGGCTCGTTACAATACTCTCCAAACTTTCTCTAAGATACTCTTATCGAAGTTTGGTTGACCAAAAGCCTTTACAATGAGCTATGAGGGACTATTTATAGCAAAGGGCGGGGTGACCCTTGATATTCCCCTTTGTGATAGTTCATCTACCCTCATGACTCTTCATCTACTCTATGACTGTTACATGCAACTATCAACACTTGACTTACACTTGACATGATGTTATATTATAATGCACATGTACCCATGTGAAACAAAATGGCTTGAGCAAGCCATGCTAGACATCACTCTAACTTAGACAACCGTGGAAGTCCAACTCCTCAACATCCTCATGTTGATCAACAATATCATACTGATGCCAAGATTAGTAGTCCTTGATTGTGTCCATGTGCTTTGCAGTGACATCTGTTTGAAACCTGACTATTGCCTCCATAGCAGCTAGGTACATTTCTCGAGCTCCTCTATCCAACTCATCTGAAAGCATGTGAATCATTGTCTTCAATGCGGCCAGACCAGCAACATACTTGTGCATGATTTCTGCACTGATGGGCAAGTTTGGGTTGGTGGCAATGCGCATCAACTCGTCGAAGTACAAGTCAAGGTCTAGTTGGACTTGTGCCTGTGTATTCACATAGGTGAGAGTCCCAATAGATGGGATCGCATGTGTGCACACCACAACATCCATACTCTTGAATACTCATGCATGTGAAGCTTGTATGCTAGTGATGGGCTATGGGTTCTCTTCATAGTTTCGGATCTGACTCTGGATACATGCCTTCAGCTCAACCACATTGGCCCTCATCATCTTAGGCAAGTGAAGTAGGGCTCCCTTGTATTTCACTATCCATGTTTTCATGTCATCAACAACAGCTTGCAATTTTTTCAAGATACATGCTCTCCTAGCACATCACTGTTGTCATCCATTGAGATGGAAAACTACCTTATGCACAGTACCAAAATTGGAGTACAACACTCACATAACCATGTCAAGGGACAATACTTTATCTAGTATTTCCTTCTTCAGTTCATCTCAAGCATACATTGTCACCAACTCTCATCCTTACTTGGCCATCTGTAGTTCCTTCTCCATACACTCATTCTTGGCTATGAGAAAGTGAACACTTGAGCTAGTGTCTTCGGCATACACTCTGGTTGCATCAGCCAAGGCTGCTGGAAGTTTGCAAACATCAATCACAATCACTCATTCCTCAACTTATGCAGGAGATGTATGGTCCTCCAGAGTTCACACTCTACGAGACTACACAACTCTATGTTGCAATTCGTCGAATGAGATGTTATGCATCTCTTCTTCCAGCTGATCACTAAGGATCTTAGTGCCTCCTTGGTAACTTCAAACTTTCTCATCATCTAGATGCGGTGAAGTGGGTAAGTCGACCTCTTGGTGGTGAGGCATGAGGTCGGTGTCCTGTTCCAATTCTTGTTGCTCCATGTCCGCATCCAACTGTTGGAGTGTTTGTTCTATCTCATGAGTGAAGTCTTGCTCCTATGACGGTTCACCCTGTTTGCTTGACGCTAGCTATTCTGATCAATAAACTACTTGTACAGGAGTTATTTCATCTATTTCTACATGTTTCGTCTCTTGCTATACCTATTTTTGTTGCACTTCCCTCTCCTATTTGCGTAGCTCATGTTCCTTTTGGAGTTGCTCCCTCGGCTCATGCAACTCCTTCTCTACTTCTGTCATTCTTCTCTTATCCCTCTACCTTTGCACAATTCACATGTCGCATTGGTGCCTCTTTGCCTCTATAGCCATAACTCCTTTCTCTACTAATGGATCTGCTTGGAACTTGCAACTTTTCTCCTCCTCCATGTGATCGAAAATCTTCCTCTTGCCCTTGACGCGCACTAGTATGCTTGCCTTTGATGCTACTATTGTTGTTGGTGTTGGTGTTCTCCTTGATGCTGCTTCATGTTGCTTCGCTAACCACTCCACACTGAAGCCAACTAGTTATTGATTCAAAAGGAGTTGTAACAATATCTCCATGGGTCCTCCTCTGCCTCATGACATGCTCCGTGGATCCATTTGAACTGTACTCTCGTGCAATGATCTTTCACAATATAATGTGGGTCATACAAATTGTAGCTTCAGAGGTCGAACAGATACTTCTTCATCAATTCTGCTTCAACATTCGCTTGCTTGATACTCTGGATCTCATATAACCCAATCCATAATGGAAGAGCGGGCCAAGGTGCCTCCTTCTTCCGATGCATTCTAGCTGTCAATCTTGCCGAGATGTGATATGCTACTTCCTCCATGACAAGTATGTTCAAGACAAACTTCAGTAGAACATGCGGAGGCTTCTCCGTGCTGAAATTTTGGATGAAGGTGTGGGACAGTAAGGCATACCAATCAACAATGTCTATTAGTGCCTCCATTGCTTCCTTTGACATACAGGGTGGATCCTATTCGAATATCATCTTGTAAACTGGGGTGAAAAAATGATCGGACAACCGTGTTATTACTTCTCTGAAGTTGCAGTCGGAAAACAACTTGAAATATGTGTTCACAACAATCTCTGCCATTGACCATGCCCACTGCAAGCTCGAGAACTCTTGTCGAGCACAGATTTCATCTAAAATGTAGGTAGACATGTAAATCTATGAATGCATAACTCCAAGTGACTGTCAAGCCTTTGTTACATGTTCCTTCAACTGATGAGCCAACATGTCAGGCTAGTTACATGCTTTTCCTTCTCTGGCTAGTTGGTCTAGCGTGATCACCCAACTTTGTGGGAAGGATTTCATGATTTCTTGGTGATACAGTCAACATGCAAATATGACCAAGTATTGATACACTTTTCGTAGTATCTTTGTCTTCTAGATCTGGTTGGGTGTCTACCTGAATTAAGCCAGCTCCTTAACCCAGTTCCTCAGAATGTCTCTAGAGTTAGCACTATTGTTGGGTAAGCTGAAGGGATTCTTCATGATAGTCGCAGGCTCTAACATATGATACATCTCCTCATAATCTCATTCCCAGAAGGATGCAAGCTTCATCCCAATGACACTGCGTCTCGGGATCAGTGTGAGAGACGATCCATTGTATCATGTACATGCATGGGAATGTGGGGTATCTGCATGCAATCTAGTACAAGATGGACTTGTGAATGTTCACATACACCTGACGGTCTTCGAAGTATTCCTCAAAAGTGCCTATGAATGCTTCATTAACCTATTTCCACTTCATTTTGATGTCCTTGTCTAGAAACTATTTGGTATCTTCATAGATTGGTAGACTAGAGGACACTCACTCAACTACTACTCCAGCTACATTTCCATCAATGTCCTATGATCTTGCTCTCTTGGAGGCCATTGATCCTATACTGCTAAGAGGCAGATGAACACCTAAAATATCTAGATACAAGAAACATGCATGGAAAGAAATTTGTCAACGAAAACCAAATAAAATTTGGGGAATGACATAACACATACCTGGGGAACTGATAGGAAATATTGTGCAATTTGTCCTGGAAGGCTAGGTAACTACCTGCTAGAACTGTGCCAAAGGTAGTCTAGGCTCTCTAGGAGGTAAGATTGGCTACTGGATTTGCCCAATGTTCAATCCAGACTAGCTATTGGGTGTTGGGATTACATAATGTGTAATTCCAACTGGGAGTGACTGCAGGCTCATGGACTGCATTGCGCAATTTTCTAGGCTAGCAGTCACTATCCCTTAGAAAGGTGCAAAATAGTCCTGGAGGACAGTGACAGAAATGTGCATTTTTGGAGAGCAAGATAGAGCCTTCCTTCCCCAGATTGTGCCATGGTGTCTCGGTGAAGGAAGAGTTCGAGCCAAGGTTGGCTAGACTTTCTAACGGGAAACTAAAAGAAAATATGAAAGTGAATGCATGGAGACACTAAGTGAAAGTAGAATTTATTGACAATGTAAGCAAACTTGAACGAAAGATTCAGTAAACACATCAACATGCATGTGAGTGAAGTGAGTCGCTAAATCGGCGACCGTTTGTGCAAAACAGTTTCATGCATGCGACAAGAGTGAGATAGCAATGAAAAATGGAACAATGTTAGGACAAGCTAGTATACATGTAAATGACAACAAGATTTCAAATAAATCAAGAAAACAATACTCACACAAGTGAAAACACAAAAAGTGACAGAAATGCTGAAAAAGACAAGTTGAGGCCACTTACCCATGAATAGCTGAGCTGGATGTGTCTAAGAGTCCTGGATGTGATGTCAGATGTCAGAGCTCCAATATTGATGTGAAAGAATGATCTCTAATTCATTGAATAAATAAGTTTTGATCTCATGGCACACATGCCACAAATCTAGGAAAAACGCCACTTGGAGGAAAGTTTCTAAAACAACTTTTCATGTAACCTCCAACTACTAAAAATATCTCCCTGAATCATGGGATGCCTTTTGCATGTTTCTTTTTGTTATTCCAGGGAAAAGCAAGCCATGCATGCAAGTCAAGTTTCCTTGGTCTTGGGTAGAACTGGTCAACCCAACTGCTCATGCATGAAGCTGCCCAACTACTAAAAGGAAATGGGCATTTCTGGCTGGGAGCTGGGTTGGATTCCTAGGAGATTTGCGCAATTTCTACGTAGAGCATCTGACTGTTGCCCAGATTTGTGCAAATTCTAGGATGAGTAGCCCTGTTGGGGAAAATTGCGCAATTTTCACTGTGAGGATTGACTGGCAGAATTGTGTAATTCTAGAGCCCAGCAGACTACCAGACAAGATTGCACAAATTCTAGAGGAAAGGCTAGTTTCCCTCCAAAATTGCACAATTTATTGGGGGAGCTGCTCAGCCTGCTACTAGACCAAGTCCAGATGAGAAGCCTATGAGGGGAATCCATCATGTTGTAATCAACAGGCTACCTTTCTGCAAGAAAAACACTGAATCTTGTCTACTTGACGAATCAAGACAAGGTGTTGTAGAAAGTTGGTAGGGAGGCTCCAAAACAAAGCTAAGGAAAACTTTTGGAGGGTGGTTGTAGCCACTACAACACATAGCATTACTAATATGCCCCAATTCAGATCAATTTGGTATCAGAGCTATGGTTTTTTCTTTGTGCAAGGAGGAATTGACTGTTGTTTGCAAGTAAATGTGTTTTGAAGCTCATTGAGGAGAAGGTTTTGGAAAGGAGAGCAAGATTTTTTCAATCTCTACCACCAAGTTCTACCTCAAATTGTAGTAGAAGCTTCAACAAAGGCATGTCCCAAGGAGGAGAGCCTACAAAAATGTCAAAGGATATGAAGGCTTTTAGAAAGGCTTTCTTAGACATGGCATAAATAGTGAAAGTCCTCTATGAAGAGAGGAATAATAATTTGCAAGGTGAAGGATCTAGACCTCCAAGAGGAGAATGTTCTCTAAGGGAAGAAGGTAACAAGAATGGCGATAAACCACCATATTCTCCACAATGTTCATGTTTTTCTACAACCATTATGCAAGATTCTAGTGTAGAAAGTACTTCAGAGAAGGAAAATGGACAAGTTTATACCTTTTGTCCACATGATGTGGAAAATGAGGTTCAATTAGCACCCAAGTTCGAGGAGCTAAAAGAAGAGAGGCGAAGATTCCAAGAGGACACATCTCAAATTAAAAGGGAATTTGAAAGCATCCTCATATGCCAATCAAAGGATGCAGCAAATGGTAAGAATTTACATGCTTCTTCCTTATGCAAAAGTATTGATATAAATTCATTTTCAGTCTTTGAAAAACACAGTAAAGGCATTGGATCCAAACTCTTGACTAAGATGGGTTACAAGGGAGGAGGCCTTGGAGTAAATCAGAAGGGGATTAAAAATCCAATTGCAGCCAAAGAGAGTCCTAAATATGAAGTTTTAGGCTATGTCACCAAAGAAGAATGGTGTTCTAGCGATGGTTCATGGGTCATGTGTTCCTATTTCCATAAGTGAGGACACAAGGAGGCAAGATGTTGGAGCCTGCACCCAGAACTAGTTCTTGCGTGGTTCCTCAAACATAAGGAGTATTTGAAGGGGAAAACATCTCCAAAGAGAGATGAAAGCATTGAAGAAGAGGGGAAGCACAATTCTTCTAGCCACTTGAATTCCTCACGTAGGAAGCATAAGCCAAAGAACATCAAACAAAGGTATAATAGTTCTTTTAATTCGAAATTTGTTAAAGAAAATGCTTTTCATGATGGAAAACATAACGTGGATTTGGATAATGTGTTGAGGAAAGTGTTTCCATGCAATTTTTCCTTTCATCTAACCATTATGTAGATAAGTGCGATAAGAGGAAAGAAATCATCAAGAAGATGTCTATGTCTATTGAAATTGAGACTGAAAGGAGAAAATCTCATCCAAAGATAAAGGAAAGTGAGTCGAGAGGAGCTCAAAAGAATTTATGTACTCACTGTAATATCAATGGGCATTAGGTCAAGAAGTGGTGGAAATTGTTTCCACATCTTCATCCTGGAAATGGAAAGTAGATCATGCAAGCACCAGAAGAGGAAGCGACAATAGAAAAAGTGGCACAAGATGCGACCATCCCTGAAACAGCTTTAGAAGAAGAGAAAATTAAAATAGAGGGTTCATTCACCTAGTTGCGTAAGAAATGGGCAAGCTATTTGTCCAGTTGAAGTTTAAAAGTTTCTATTTTTCACTAGTTACATATCCCCATAGTTGGGTATTTTGTAAAAGTGATGTTCATAAATAAATCATTTATATGCAACAATGCTTTTCTTTAAGCATTACAATGCTAGTTTGGTTGTTGTTAGTCAACTTGAATGGAGAAATTTAGGAGTCATGTTCATCCCATTTTATAAAAATCTTTCTTGAACACATTTTGCAAAAAGAATTTTAATACTGTTGTATGAATAGTTGCAGTACATTTAGTATGTTCCAAATATGTGTAGCACTCAAGTTATACAAGTATTCACTATGTGAAGCTTGTTTTGGGTTCATTTGACAAAGACTTTTAGGATCTTATCCTTGATAACTATTTTGCAGATAATATTCTTGGAATTCTTCTTGGGAAGGATGTTGCTTTGGATGGCCATGGTGACATGGATAGGTTGAGAAGAAGATAAGACTTGAATCTTTTGTCACAGTGAAAAATGTAATTTGCAAGATATTGTACTACAGGTTTGCAGGGGATGCATGTGTTAGCTAATTTCTTATGGCTCTGAAGAACAAAAGTGAAGGAGAAGGAAGAATGAAATGTAGGATACTTGCGGTGCAGACAAAGGGTAGAGAAGTTGCAGATTATTTAATGCTTTTGGAGACCAAAAGATTTTTAGTGGGGAAAAGTGATCAGGAGCTCAAAATTTGTCAAAATTTCAAAGTGTCAGAATTTTGATAAGTTCAGCTTTAGACCGAAGAACTCATCATTCTAAATCCAATGGTGTGAATGGCACTCACATCCGAGTTCGTATGCAGAAGTTAGAGTCGATCAAAGTTAAAGGTGGACTTGATGACATGGCAGGACTGGGATGATATGGCAAAGGTCCTAGCCAATTGGGATGAGCCAAGTGGTAACCCACCACTAGCCCTCACAAATAACAAATCAAAACAGTCAATAGGTTGGGTTAAAAAATTAGCCCCCGACGCAATGCAGGTTGTGATGCAATGTAATCACAATCGTACATCGCAGGTTAATGGTAATTGGCCCCCGTTCAAGCATGGAGTGTGATGTGATATTAGCTGAACTTGCGATGTGGTCTAATCGCAATTGCATATCAAAGAAAGGTAACATAATAGGTATCGGTAAGGCAAGGTTTGTGATGTGATTTGATCGCATATCACAATCGCATTAATGACAAGAATCGACCTCGGCCCCGGTAGGGTATGGAGTTGCGATGTGATGCGATCGCATATTGCAATCACATCTGCCATAGGTTATCAGCCTCGGTCCAGGTGTGGATTAATTTTTGATGTGATAACACTGATTGTGATGAGCGAGATTCTCCAGATGTGATATTTTTCCAGAAATGCAGTTAATAATACCAGTGGGTCCATTATATCACTAATTCGCATGTTTTCATGTGTTAAGTCCTATGTTAAGGATTACTCCTAGCAAAGATCGATTGTGATGGCCAACAAACAACGAAAAAATAGCCTTAACCATCAGACCTTGCACTCTGCATGTGATCACTCAGCCTTAACCACAAGATTAGTGGGATTGACTGCAGAACCGCTAGTTTTGACTGCAGTTATTGAATTTAACTGTCAGTAAGCCAGATTTGGAGGAGGAAATTGTGGTGAGGTTGGTAGAAGTCATAACTAAGGTAATTTTAAACCAAATTGGATGCAAAAAGAGGCTAGATAGCCATTTTTGGGCATCCTGGACTCATTAGAAAAAGTTTCAGAGTCAAAGGAGCATTTCTAGATAGGCTTTTTGCAAAGTGAAGCCTATGGGTGCCCTGGTCAACTAGAGTGTTGATTTAGTTTATGGAGGAGTTCCAAGATGGAAATGACCTTGTAAGGGTATTCCAGCCTCCATATGTTTTCCGAAGCAGCCATTACAGCATTGATGTAGCTGTATTTCTTCTTTTTGTTATATGTGTATGGACAAAGAGACTTGTTTAAGATATTCAAGTGGATTGTTGTACTTGTTTATGCTCTTGGAAGTTACAGTATGGGGTCTTTATTTGAGAGCGCTTAGCTCGCTAATTATTTCATGACTAACTGTAGGTTATCATATGTTTAGAGTGAGAATCCTTTTCCGAAGAATGTTTCCTTGAAGAGGAAACAAGCCACTTTTTTTGTCAGCACATTTATGTACTCTTTATCTGAAGAATTGTGAGCGTAATGAGGAGTCAAGCCTTTAAAGTTGATCCAAGGAGATGTAGCCTAGGAGGGTTGAAATCCTTTATCAATGGATGGTGTATTATTATTTGATGCATGCTTCCATTGAGTGTTTTGGTTTCATGTTTTAAGTTTTCTTCATGAAACTAACATAAACAAAAACACATAAAATTCATGTTTTTACTTGCTATTTTAGAATATAACCTCAAGCACATTTTTATATTTTGATGAGGGGAATTATCATAACATTACTAATCTGCCCCAATTCAGATTGGAAGGTGTCATAATATAATTGAAATTCCACATGATAATGATAACAACAAGTGTCATATACACTGATAGGTTTAACATACAATGGTTTTTGCTGCACAGAAGTATTGATTGAGACATTAATTCCACGATTCTCTTTTATGAACTTATTGAAAAACGCTATCTAAGTGGTGTCCAAGATATCCTTTACATGTTCTTCATATTAATTTTGTGTTAATCTTCGTCGCACCACATCCCTTGCTTTTGGTGAAACACGTGAATTTTTCATCCAGTATTCATATATTATTTTTTAGCCATCTTTGCCAAGTCTATCTTGGTATAGTTTCCTACAAATAGTTGTACAACAAGCCATCTCATTATTTACATCTATTTGCAATCAAAATTTCATATGTTTGTGCAATGTTTTTCGTGAGGTCCCTAATGTTTTTTCCATAGATTTTACCAAACGATTTTATTTAGTACTTGATGAAACCATTGCCATTTGCATCTATATCACTTTTCTTTCTAGATATTCTAATTGATTTTAGAGCACTATTTATATTTGAACCACATTTTCCTTCACCTTTTTATCTTTTGTTGATTTTTGAATACCCATAGAGTTGTAGCTTCCTTTATTTTTTTTGATGTTAAGAGACCTCTCAAAATTTGAGATTGAAATGTCACATTTTCATCTTTGAAGAACTTATCAATAATGATCTTAACACGATATCTTATAACATAGTTAGCTCTTTTATCTCCATATGTGTCAGTGTCAACATTTTCTAACATCTTATCATCGATATTGATTTCATCTATACATATGAAAATTAAATGTAAATGGGTATAAATATTCATTAAGTAATTAAATTAAAAAATAGAGTTTGAATGAAATTGAAATTAATAAATATGTATAATTTCAATAATACACATGACATATATCTACATACCTAATGGTTATTCAACTTCTTTACTTGAATCTCTTTCAACATCATCAATCATGGGTTCATTATCTTTTTCACTTTGTCTTTCAACATTTTCAATCTCAACATCAATGTTATGAGGAATATCTCTCTTTGTTTACATTGCAAAATATTTTTCAAATTAGTTCATCAAATAAAAATTAAATTTCACAATACACTAGTTAAATTTTAAATATCATTTATAATATTTACATATACATACATGCTTTAACTTCTAGTTGAGATTGATTTTCCATTTCAATATTTAAGTGTTCTTTCTTCTTTCTTTTGTAATAGTTTCTCAATTATTCTCTACGAACCTCAATGTCTCTCATTCGATCATATTTTCTCTTGCAATTTCTTTGATTCCCATGATAATTCAATCTATGTAGATTTTTAAAATCCAACCCAGAAAAGTCAATTTCAAAATCCTGCAAAAAAAACTCAATTTCAAAATTTAGACCAAAAAATTCACTTTAATAATTCAACAAAAAAAAACTTACTTTAAAAAAAACTCACTTTAAAAATTCAACCAAAAAGATTTACTTTTAAAAAAACTCACTTTAAAAATTGAGCCCAAAAAATTTACTTTAAAAATTAAGCCCAAAAAACTCACTTTAAAAATTCAGCCCAAAAAAATTTCCTTTAAAAATTCATCCCAAAATATTTAGTTTAAAAGTTCAATCCAATGAGGAAAGAGTGCAAAAATAATTTTTCAGCTCCGTTTATTTATATTGTTTTGGTGAAATATATTTTTTTAGGGTTGCATCATTTCATTTTTGCAGTCGAGGAAAAATATACACATTTTTCACTTAACGTTTAAAAACTTTCAACCAAACTTTTAAATTTATTCGGCCAAATTAATTTTCTATTTATTTTAACGGGCATCAAATATAAATAAAATTTTGACCGAATGTGTTTTTAGTTCGCTTGAACTACTTTAAACTGCGACTTTGTAGCAACTCGGCTTTGGGTCACCTTTCTCCAACTTCGGAATGGTTAAACTCTATCAAATTTGGTGAATTTACTTTCAGAACCAATATCATCATTTGTAGAATTGAATCTAATTTCAGTAGATATAAATTTTATAGAATTTCGTAGATATTTGATAATGTTAATTAATTTTCTAATAAAATATGTGCAAAAAAATTCTGAAGGTCATTGTGATTCAGTGAAACCAAAATTCAGCATCTTCAAAAATACATTGTAAAAAAATATGAAAAAATTATGGTTCATTATATTGGTCTGTCTTCCATAATGGGAAGTTTTTAGTTTTTAAATTTATAACTAATATGTTGAGAAACTTCACATTATGCTAAACATATTCAAAATATGCAGTCTTTTCATATTGGTTCAATTCAAAAAATTCTAGTAATTATGATGCACATTAGTTGGTTTCGTAAATATAACAATGTCGAAGTAGAGTTTGTCTAGATTGTTGCAATGCATTTCTTTTTCAAAAACATCAATTTAACAAAGAATACACTAGTGCCAAAAAACATGGCTTTTTATGAATCCCTTAATTTTTAAAGTACATAAAGTCAAACAATTGCTAAGTTGACATATCAAATGTGAATAAAAAATTTCCAAAAAATAAGTCATAGAAAGCTAATAAAAATTTTTACAAATTTTCCTTTTATTGTAAAATGAAATTCTAAACAAAAAAAATTATTTGGCTTGCAAAATGTTGAAGAACTTCTAAAAATGATATTTCTTTTCTCAAAAAAGGGCAAAAAGTGTAACCCAACTTCACATTTTCACTTTGTACACTCTTCCCAAAGAATTTCTATTAAATGATACACTAAGAAGTTACAAGCATATCAAAACCATAATTAGATCACGAAGATTTAATATAAAATATTTATATTTTAATGTAAATCTATAAATACTATCTTAAACTGGGTAAACATATTTGATCCACGTAGTTGTGGAAATCCATTACTCTGGTTGGAAAAACACAATAAAAAAGACAAGGAAAAAACAATCATATTTGAAATATTAACACAAATACATTATTGTGGAGTTTTTTCAAAGGAAAAAATCCTCAATATTTTATTAGAAGAGAAAAAACAGTACATATATCATCCAAAAAAAGTCCATCATGTGCAAATATGTAATACTAACACTAACAGTTCCTGTATGGACTTAGAGATCGAAAACATATATTTCCACCATTGGGCCTATGTGTCTACCTAAACTAGTGAATTATGACCATATGACATAGAAAGATATGCCCAAAGCAAAAGTCCATGAACAAACAATGTGACAACAAAAAGGATCCCTTGAACTGAAAGATTCAAACAAGAGCGATCTGGCCCTCATCCAGTACCTCCACATATAATCTAAGTCTATATTGAATAGTACCTAGGATCACCATGAGACCTTCCTTAGATACACCATCGGCCACGCTATTTAGTTTCCTATATACATGTTTAAAGGAGATGACAAAAAATATTTTTTCAACATCTCAATGCTAGCCAACCAATTAACCAAGTAGGGAGGTGAATAAATTTTCCTATAACCCCATTAATAATGGTTTTCTAGTCTCCATAAATAGAAATCCAATCCAAATGGTGATTTCTGGCCAAATATAACAGTCCCCAAAGTGCCAAAGTTTCTGCTCTAGAATTTGTGCCCTCTCTGCCAAACGAGAAGAAATTGTTGAACATGTAGACTAATCATCAACATAGCCCCACATCCACACCTACCAAATTGAAATTCACTAACAAAAAAAGGCAATTGGAAACTCAACTTGTACAAAATTCTTCATCAACGTGACCGCCCTATCAATTTTTTTAACCTGCACCCGAGACTGCAGCCAAATCTGAACATTGCCACAGATCTTGGCAATATTCATGGCCTCCCTTCAAATATCCCTGAATTCCTTGCACATTAAATCTCCCAAATAATATAAAGGGATAGATTTGATCTTCCCTCCTTTATTGAACCACCACTAATAACACACTTCAAGCAAAGGAAAAGACTCGGTAGAAAGAAGTTGAAACTGATCCTAGACTCTCATCCAAACTGCAATAATAGAATCTCATCCACACTACAACAAAAAATGGGAATTATTATGCCTATAGCACTGCAATAACATTACTGTAGAGTTATCCCTATCATATCATCATAAGATTAAAAACTACAATCAAAATCCTTACCAATTCAGCAAACCCAAATATTTAATTCCTTGCCATTAAATAATTATTGTAAATGACCTTGATCTAGGTGAATATTGGTGGCCACCTGCCTATTACACTTAGACCCCCACCATTGTTTCTTTTAGTTTTTAAGTTTCCTTATTTCTAGCATAATTTACTATTTTTGGCAGTTTTTTGGGTCCTGAACTTTCGGAGTCGTTTTGAGGCCCTAAATGACATTTTTTGAGAAAATAGGGGTCAACATTGATTAGGGACTGAAGTTGGCCACTCAAAAGTTGTATTCCTCGGGTAGATATTTCTAACGAGGTATTGTGCATGTCAAACGGACATCGTATGCCAAAGTTACAACCCCCGGAAATTGATGTACCAATTTACCCAAACGGGCCCATAGTTTGGCACTTCATCTCCTAGGGTTAGGTTTTCGGATGTTTAGGGTTTTCCATTTTTCTCAATAATAAACATGCCTTTGAGCTTCATTGTAACACAGTTCAAAGGCATGTAGCCTCCACATCTCTTCTTAGAGACAAGCTAGCATCGCCCGAGCTAGTCTTATTTCCATTATGTTTTCAAGCATACTTCAATATTTAATATTAGTGAAATGAAGTTTTATTTCTGCTGCATCTCTGTATTTATGGTTATATTTGTAATTTTTAGCGTTCCTGTTTAAATTCGAATCAGTAGTATCAGAGCGGTTTTCTCTTTCTCTATTTTTCTTTGCATGTCCCCAACGAGGTCGAGATATAAGGAGTTAGGGCTTGAATTGGTCAAACCTTAGCAAGACCAGTCTACAAATCCTGACAGCCTCCCATTGGGGAAGAAAAGAATGATAAGGGAGCAAGAGATCCTATCAAAATATTGCTCGAGGAGGCCCTCGAAAAATAAAGGAACGCGATGATGGATAACTTTGCCCAGATCCTTCAATGGTTTTCCACTGGTGGTCCATCCACATCCAGCAGCCTCTCTAGAGGCGCCACTCCTTTTAAGGTACAATTAAACTTTGACATTCCCATATTTGAGGGCCAAATAGATGCAGATGTCATAGATAAATGGTTAAATCTTCTAGAAAGATATTTTATGTTCATCATTTTTCCAGTCGGGAAAAGATTACTTTTTCTCTTCTCAAAGCCACCCCCCACGTCAAGGACTAGTGGGAAACCTACTATGAGCAGAAGGATGAAAGTATGCCCTCACTTTTTTCAGCCGCACCCACTTGGAACTCATTCTGGAATGCCATCAATGAGCAGTACTACCCTGTCGGGAGCTATGAGAATAAATACATAAAATATACCACGGTACGGCAAGGAAGGGACCAAGATGTGCCAGAGTTTACCAATGTTTTTCAAACCCTTCACACAAAGTTGGGTATCAAGGATTCTGAGAAACATTTGGTACTTAAGTATTGTTGTTGCCTACACAAGTACATCAAGGATGAGATGGAGTTCCTGGACATCTCCTCGCTCGGCACGACATACTGATACGCCATCAAGATCGATCAGAAACTTAAATAGAAGAAGCAAGACTTTGGATCTGTGAATCTGGAGCGAGGGAAAGGTGCCCCAAACAACAGAGCAAAGGATAAATCCAAGGCAAGGCAGCCTAGGACAACCCATCAAAGCTGCAAGCAAAGAAGAACACCGTGAAGCCGAAAAAGGACATGAGAAAGTAGTGTGAGTTCCATAAGAGCTCCACTCACAACACAAGTGAGTGTTGGGCCAAGTAGTCATTGGTGGCCGAGCTAAAGGCTTCAAAATCATATGCATGTTTTGACTCTAAGTCAAAAACTATTATGCAATCAACTCACAAAATTGAAGAAAAGATGGGTAAATGACTTCAAAAACAACCTCTTCAAGGGGGTAACCTCCTTTACATTACACAAATGAAAAATTCTTGGATGATACAAATGACAAGACCTCCTTTCTATAGAGGATTCTAAGGTGTCACAACATAATCAAAGCCGACATAACAATAATAATGTAAGGGCACAACAATAATAATAGTGGGCTTCTATGGAGCAAAATAATAACAATATGGGGACAACATGGGCACAACAATAAGGGGCACAACCATTTCGGATTGAGATAGATGCCTCTAACTATGCTATTTGGGTAGTCCTTACTCAACATGGGCAACCAGTGCCATATCACAGTGAGACACTTTCAAACATAGTCCGGAAGTATCCCACTTATGACAAAGAGATGTATTCCATTGTGCAGGCCTGCTAACAATGGAAGCATTATATTTTGGGGAAGGAAATGATCATCCACACATACCACCGACCCTTGCAGTTCATACAGACGCAAGGGAAGTTGTAGAATGATTTCTATCAGAAGTGGTCCACATATTTGTGATAGTTCCATTTGAATATCAAGTATAAGAAGGGCAGCACCAATAATGTTGTAGACTACCTCTATTGACCACCGATCATAGCATTAACCATAGTGCTCAACTCTTGTGGGCATGAGACTTCTGATTGACCACTTCTCTACAAAAGCAACACAGAATTCGGCCACACATACAGATGCTCTTGGAGGGTAAGCAAGTTCTAGATTTTCACATCAATGATGCACTAGTATGCCACCTGGGACACCTTTGTGTTCCTTCAAGTGAGCGTGCCAAGATTATTTGGGAAGCAAACTACAGTCGGGTCACTAGGCATTTTGGGGTCAGGAAAATGGTGGTAGTATTTCATAAGTATTTCTATTAGAATAATCTTTGACGGGACGCCAGGAAGTATATCAGATCCCGCACTTCCTACAGCATTACCAAACTGACCATCAAGAAGAAAGGCCTTTATACTCCACTGCCTACCCCTAGTCGACCTTGGTGTTAGCTACCTATACCAATAGGTTTCATTTTTCATGATTGGCAGGGGAAGTGCCAATATGATCTACTTTGGTGATACAAAGATCTCATATTCTTGTGGAAGAAGTATACTTACATTTGGTTGATGCTGCCCTACTTTTGAATGGATGATCCAACAGCCTAAGCTGGGTCATGCCATGTTTCAATTTTTGTTTTAGATTAGAGAAAGAAATTTTTTCAAACAGCTCAATCTTGGCAGGTAAAGTAGATAGGTAGAGAATGAAGGTTCCCAACTGCTTAATTTGGGGCCTTGGAAGCAATAAGCGTAGTTTTAGATAGAAAATCAAAAGAAAAAGCAAAAGGAAAAGAAAAGGCACAAAAGGGTTTGAAAATATAAGTGCACCCTCATTGGAGTAACAAAAAATGCTAGGCAACTGAGTGGGTAGGTAGATGGGGTTGCAGAAAGCATGGTTTATGGCATTTCACTGGCCTAAAGCAAAGGTAAAAACATGGTGCCAGTGCCAATTTCCTATTTTCAGCAGTCTTACAGCAACTTAATGAAGCATGTCTAACTTCCAGATCACCCCCTATCACATTCATGGCTAACATCCCTATGCCACCTATGTTCATGAAAGAAGTCAAAATATTTTGTTGGTTCTTGTTTCTTTAAGAGCCACATTTCTTGTGTAAAAATTCTTTTCATTTTGATCTACTTCCTAAAAACCAAGTTGATTTCATATAAACAACTTAGTATTTTACCCCTCTCATCCACCTTTTTTCACTCATGTTAACTACTAACCTATCACTAGTTAACTCCTTATATCCCCTATCCCCCCTACTACTATGTAAATTTGGCAAAAAACCCAAAAATATCTATATATCCCCTTCCCCGAGCATTATAGCTCTATGTATCGGTTTGAAAGCTTCAAAGGCTAAAACATTGAGTGCGACCCAAAGAGCACCGAAAATTAATCATGGGATTAATCCGGGATTTGCTTGGATTAAAAACCTAAAACCCGCTTTGTAAATAAACCTGTGTGAAATCCCATTTTTACACGTAACTCTGCAAAAAACCAAAAAACCCACTTTTTACAATGTTCCGCCGGGCACACCTTTCAGAAATAATAATATTTTATTCTTCCCCGCAGTCCATATTGCCCTCGCATCTCATCAACCCATCGACCGTCGGATCTGGGCTTTCCCATCCGACGGCCCACATCCATATCGGACAGGCCCCGATCTCCGCACTTTACCGCCCGAGAAACTGTCAGAGGGTGACGTCAGGCCTCTACCACGCGTCACCCCCATATCTTCTCGGGCTGCCCTCTGACAATACTGTAACCGTATCCAGAGCAGTCCGAGAAAATCCACTTACCGCTGTGGTATATTGCCTACCCACGTCACCGCTACGTCACGCCCACGTCAGTTCGACTCGGCGCCCTGTCGGCACCCCCGCCCGCCAGCGCTCCGACGTGTCCGCCACATATGCAATCCCCATGGACCACTCACAGGCTGCCACGACACTCGATGACGTCATGCTGACGTCACCCGACCCTGACCCCACCTGATGACGTCATCCAAAAAACGTACCAATAACCCAAAAAGTCTATATTTTAGCCAAAATTTCATGTTTTTATCACTTTTGCTAAAAGAACTGTTGCTCACCTCTGCATGCAAATTACGACCACCTATCGCCAACCTACAGAAATCGACTCGAAGACCGTTGGCACCTCCAACCCACCTACATTTGTGACCATTGCCGGCAATTCACCAGGTATTTATCCAAAGCATCCCCTCAGCGCTTGGTTCTGTCCATAATTCTCCAGAACATCATTAAAAAGAGTGAGGAAACCTATTTTTTCCAGAAAATCCCCGGTAACCAGCATTCCTTTACAGTTGTAGGGTCGAAATTCACCTGTTGAACCCACATATAGTCACATTTTCCTAAATTCACAGTCTGTCCATGCATTCGTGGACTGAAAACCTAAGCTGCACTAATTCACCGGGAGAACAGTGCTACTAGTCCCTGCATTTGCTCAATTAACTCTCTTTTGAGCATTTTACACCATTATCACCACAGTTTACCCCATTTTCCCTTACAATTTACTTTACTTCTGCAAAAATACCCCTCTGTGTTGTTCTGCCCACTGAAACCAGTTCTAGTACAAGTCACAGGTACTACTTAACCATGGAAACACCAGTAGCCCTGAATTTTCAACCTCTGAATTCCCCACACAGAGAGCTAGAGTGGAAGGCCCTGGGTGATAGAGATTACCAGATGCTAGACTCAACTGCCATGACTTCCAAATTTAATATTCACCTGTTGAATGAGTTAAAAGCCCAATACCTCAGTGGAGTTGATATCGTAGGGATTTGGGACTCCAACCTACCCATTTACAATCTCCCTCAAGTCAATGTCCTCCCAGACTTGATAAATCAATGCATTCCAGCTATGACCCATGTCAGAGAGCTATTCTCAGCCCCTTAGGCTCAGTATTGTTCCATATCACCCCTGAGGCCATTAATGAGATGCTACACTTTCACACTGCAAAGCCCCTAACTCCTCTCTCCATCAATGACTTGATAAAGAAAGGGGGCAAGTTGTCCAGTCCTCAGATTATCAAGATTAATCAGTTATTTATTCAGCCAAAATTTGAAGCTATGAGCACCACCCTTCCTATAGCATATCAATATCTCAATGAGCTGGGAAAACTGCTTGTGGATTTGATCAATTACATCCTGGGTTATGGGACATATGAGGATGTTGATGAAACCATTATGGCCATGCTGTCCACATTCTCCCCTGGAATGCCTCCTGCTGTGCACTATGATTTTACTACATACATTGCCAACAAGATTCATGAACAATTGACAAATCTAGAAAGGGAAAAGGTGTTTAAATACACTAGGTACATCTATCACTTATTCTTATTTTATTAGCCTGATGCCTTCCCTGTTCCTCTCAAGAAGCTAAATGCCCAGGGAAACCCAAGGTCAGTAGTGTTTTGGTCTTCAGTCTTTCATCATATATCTTATTCACCTTACACCTACTGTGAGTTCATAGACCTTTTTATCCATCCAGCTATGACCTTGTTATTGGGTGTCCCTCCTCCCAGATTGATAGAAGAGATGCAAAGGATTCTTCACCTCTCAAAGGCCTACAGCATTGGTGATTGGTACTTTTACCAACACCATACAGTAATCAGAATATATGGTTGTGAGTTGAACCCTTATAGGCTGCCAAGATATGTCCCTATGAGACTTTTTACCCTAGAGTATTTTAGGTAGTTTGGAAATGCAGACTTTGTCCATTTCCAAAGTAAAAACAAGAAGGTGCAACTAAAAGTGAGGAATCAACTAGGTCCATTTCTATACAACAAAAGGGAGGAAGGATGGAAGGAAGCTGATATGATCCTAGAGACCCTCAAATTGCAAACCAGCTTCAAATGGGTGCCTTATGACCCTAATCATTTCATTTCCCTCAGGAGGGTAAAATACAAATTGGGTAGCTACGCTCACATGAGACTGCCTCATATTGAGAAATATGCCAATTCATTAAGCTAGAAAGAGTGCACTCTAGAAGAGCCAATTGGTAGAGAGCAAATGCTACAAAGAGAAGCAAAGAATATTGAAAAAGAGGCTGACTTGGAAACTTGTGGGCAGGTTTCCTCTTCCTATTAAAGGCAACTTGGAGCAGCTGCCTCATCTTCTACAGCCCAGCAGCAAGCAGTCGGAACTACTCAACCGGAATCAAGCAAGGATAAAGGGAAGCAGATGGAGCAGGAACAGCCACCTCCTATGAAATTACAGCAAGCAGAGCACCAAGCAGAACACCAAGCAGAAAAGTAGGTAGAACAGCAAGAAAAAGGGTAAAAAGAGGGGCAGCCAATACAACAAGAACAAACAGCTGAAGCCCTAATATCCATTGAGCAGCAGGCTCAAGAGAATGTGCCTCCTAGGCAAGAGAAGACAGTGGAGGTCTCAGTGCTGCAAACTCCACAGAAAGAAGAAAAGGGAAAGAAGAGGGATAGAGAGCAGGAGACTCCCCTCACCACATCCACAAATCAAGGGGAGAAAAGGCAGAGATTGAATCCCCTCTCCGAGGAAGAAATTCCTATGGGGAAATCATTGGGCATGGGCCCACCGAGCATGGAGACATCTGCCAGTTCCTTTCAGCAGGAACAGAAAGAACCCTTGGAGGAGAGGTCAGCTCCTCAAGTCAGCAAAGAAGAGCTGAGACAGGCATCAAGCAACAATTCATTGATATTAAAAGGAGAAATGAGCCAGTCAGGCTCCAGATCTACAACCAATTGCTTAAGATGGCCCCTACCAATTAGCAGAGGCTTATGTCGGCCTATGACATAACAGAAGGGAAAATGGCCATGAGTCATTTCATGCCAACCATGCTGCAGCCACAATCAGTTGCAGACTATATAAGAACCAACCTTGAGGTTCTTGCCAAGGACATCCACCCTATGGACCAAATAGAACTTCACAAACAAACGGGTGAGATGGTCTATTCAACATTGGCAGATAAAACATTATTGGCAAATAGGTTGGAAAACAGCCTAAACAATATAGCTGCCCAACTTGAGTTGGAGAAGGCATCCTCTCAGGCCAAAGATAACAGGATCAGGTCTTTGGAGGATATAATCATAGAGCTTGGGCATGACCCAAAGGATCCAAAGGCTATACAAATGCTATTGAAAATAAGAGATGCAGACCTTGCAGCTCTAAGAAAGAAGATTAATCTCCCAGCAACCATTCACCCTCAAACAGAAGAGGTTGCCCAGCAAAGACAGGACCAGGATGTAGCAACATTGCTGGTAGCACTACACAAACAACTAGTGCAAAGAGAAGGGAAGTTGGAGGAGACAGAGGCTGCACTGCAGGCAGCCCTACAGCAGAAAGAAGGAGGTCAAACTTCTCATCCCCCTCTAGAGGTCATAAACCTTGAGGAGCCCCCGCAGACTGCTGCTCCTCCCACAGAGCAGACAGCTCCATCAACATCAACATCAGCACCAACACCAACCTCAGAGCAGACTCCGAGCCTTGATATGCAGAAATTGATGAGTGAAATCAAGGTCCTAGAAGCCCGGATGATAGAGCTAAATGAAGCCAAGGAGAATTTGGCTAAGCTAAATGAAAAATATGACAAATCCAAGCAGAATGTAGCTGAAAAAGGGAGAGAAATAAAAGCTCTCAAAGAAAAGATAAAGGAGTTGGAGAAAGAGCTCACCCTTGACAAAGTGGTGGCTGAGGTCAAGACAGTTTTGTGGACCCACATTGGCCAATCAATAACGGATCAGTGGAAATATATTGAGACTATCCATGAGCAAATGGAGCTCATAGGCAAAGCACAGAAGGAAGTCCATAGAGCAAGGGCATCTCTAGGCAATATGCCTGAGATAGTCAACAGAATGATCAATGTGCTTAATAACCGGACAGGTCCTCAGCTGGCAGCAATAGGAATCTCCAACAGAACCGAAACCATCCAGCTAATAAAGAGGGTCCTCACATTGAAAAGCCTGGTGCAGACATTGGATAGAAGAAGCCAGGACATGCAAACAGAAGTCAACAGATTCATGGACAAGTTTGCAGCATTACGGGGCAAAGGTCTTCCTAGCTTGCTGAACAGTGCAGGGAGACTGCTATCACATGAGATTTATGCAAAAAGGGTGAACACATTTGCCACCAATCAGATCAGTCAAGGATCAAGTACTTCAGAGGTAACAGGGCCAGCATCTGGGCAAAGTCTCTATGACAGAATAGAGAACTTATTTTTTATCATGAATGAGATCAGACATTTGTTTGAAGTGCCTCCAAACTTCTACAAATACATAGAGGCAGATGAAACCTTAGATGCAATTTTGAGGCATCAGTTGCCTACACAGGAGTGGTGGACCAGAATGATACAGTTGTTGCTATAAACAGCAGGTTTTCATCAAAGTTTTGTCATCAAAAAACATAAGTCATCACATTCAGAAAATATGATGCATACACTATGACTGAAGAAAAGTGGAATGAGTCAACTCAGCAGGAAGATTCGGCCACTAAAAGCGACACTGACAGCGACAGGTAACAGGGCCAAGAAAGCTACAGCATGACAAAGCATAAAGACACATCATTCAGCATTAATGCAGAACGCTCAACTGACTCAGTGGCCTTCAAAGGTCAAGAAGATTTCAGACAAAATTAAATACTATTTATTTTATATTTAAGGCAGCAATAACTTCCTTATCTGCTATTTTGTAAAGTTGGTGGGCGTATTTAATTTATCAAGTAACTCAGCGGTTAGATATTTTGTAAAACCGATTGTATATATGCCCCCTCGCATAAGCTTGCAGGGGTGGGGGTTGTTGTTTTTTTCTTGTGAAGAAAGGAGAACTTGGCTGTAATTTCTGAAAGGATGATATAAATAAAGCTTGGAGTTACGAGAATTGGGTCTTACTGATGCATGCTATCTTGGGACCATTGAATGCTACAGGATTCTAGTGCTATGGCTTAATATAATAAGTGTTCTCTATCTCTGTTAATGTTTTGTTATTTGTTTAAACTCACATCTCTCATATGTTGTTCTAAACCTAGGAAGAAAGAAAAAGAATAGCTCAGGATTTGTCCATGGAGACACCCTGATCTCAATCTGTCATTACTATAAATGTTTTCTATGACTTCAGTTGTTTAATTGGAATTCTTAACTGCTCCAATAAACCCTGAATATTTCACAGTTACTATTTAGTAATTCATGTATGCTACTAAGTAGAAATTGTTGTTCAAATTGTTATCACACTGTCTGTAATTCCATTCCCCATTGTTTCACTCATTAATCAGAAATTTATATTAAGAATAGCCATCTAGCCTTGCAGTAAGACTTTCTCCATCACAGGCACCAGGACTGTCTCAGATTTCTGACTCCATATGCCCAATGGACTAGCATCTTTCACGCATTTCATGCCCTTCTCACAACAACAGTTCACAACCAAAGTCTCAAACAAAAACTGAAACTTATAACTAGCCTAAAATCTTCACAAAATAGAGCCAAAACTTAAAGAGAGAGCCCTCTCTAATTATAGGTAGGCTAGGACCTATAATCCAAAGCTTGGTTAGTGGTTACCCCGGCCGTATTCCCTTGGGAGTCATAGGGAACAACCTGGGTGTTAACATAAATGGCGACTCCGCTGGGGACTTCCTCAGGATTTTCTAATTGTTGTATATTTCCTAAAGCTACAGGTGAAGCCTGAATGTCAGCCAGGAAGCCTTCAAAACTGTTTCTGTTTTACATTAACAAGTTTACATAAAACCTGCTTCAGTCTATCTTCATGCTAGCTTTGAGATATATACAGCCATTCCAAAATCTTGTCTGGTCCTTGTAGGTACAAGAAAATTCCAAAAAATACGCAAAAAAACAAGTTCAGAAGCTGGCTCCCAAGAAGAATCAACGATATACAAGGTCAAATCCTGACCCTAATCCACCAACTATTTTTCAAAACCCTAACACAATCCCTAAAATCATTAGGAAGCAGCAAGGGTAGGAAAATCCTACTGATTTAAGTCCTGAGACAGCTTACCCTAACCCTCTTCCTACTCCAATCAAGGTTCTATTCTGGTCTACCCCTGGTTCCCCTAGTTCACCATCTACATCTCAAAGCCCTCCTTTCACACCTTCATCCACTGCACATATTCCCTTGACGAACACTTTAGTTTCTGCCATACCTATTACCCCTGTTATACCAATCGTTCCTATTGTCCTGTTTATCCCTATTAATCCTATAAACCCTGCAAATATGGCTAATAGATATGTGCCCCTGCAGTTACCTGCTAATGCTATAGCTCTACCTCATGACTACCAATCCAAAATCTCATATTTTGACTCCACTGGCCCTTTCACAGCTATTCAGCATGCCAGAAGGATGCAAGATCATTTTGAGAACTATGAAATAGATGATGACAGTGTGAGAATGAGAATTTTTGTTCAGAGCCTGATAGGTGATGTAAGAACCTGGTTTAGATCACTTGCTGTAAATACCATAACAACTCCTGATGAGCTTTATCAAGCCTTTACTAACAGATGGGAAAAAAAGAAAGATCCCTTGCACATACTGGGTGAATATGATACAATCAAACGAGGTCCTCAAGAGACTGTTTTGGAGTATTGTGCAAGATTCAACAATGTATATAACGCAATACCACAAAATTTAAGACCTCCTCCTAATTTAGTTTTGTATAAATTTCCTGATGGTTTTGACCCTGATATGGCATATCAGTTAAAGGAAAGAGCCCCTGAAACCCTTGAAGATGCCCAAAAAGTTGCTGTCACAGTAGAAGCTAACCTAATTGCCAAAAGAAACAGGGCAAGATTGGAAAAGATAACCACCTTCAAAGAAGAACCCTCGGCCTTTGATCAGAAACTGGATGCAATACTCACTGGTATGAAGAGGTTGGGTGATAGAGTAGAATCAGTTGAGAGAAAGTCATCATGGGAAGCACCACAAAATAACCCTATCAGGAATCCCAATTTTAGGAGAAATCAAAACCCAAACGTTGGCAATGCCAGTTCTGATCCAGAGATAAGACCTCCGTTCCAGGAAAACTATACTGAAGCATCCACTTCAAATGAGCAAGTAGATGACACCCACATTAACCTAATGGGCCTGAATGATGAGCAGCAAGTTTTTCTGATTCATGAAGACCATAAGGATGATGACATTAACAGTTCCAAACCAAGTCAGGTGAGTCATTTGACTTTAAACAAGGTTATGACACAGCTGTTTATGAAGTTCATAAGCAATACAAGCTAAGAAGCAGAACTGTAAATATAACACAGCCTGAAAAAGCAAAGGATAGCCTGCAGCCCAAAAGAGCCATAGTCACAGAGCCACATGACAAAACTGATTCAGTTACAAATGAAGTAACCGTTGAAGAAGTTACTGAACTATTTCCCTCAAAACAACAGCCAATGGTTGCATCACCTTTGTAGCCTAATCCAAGTAATACTCCTCAAGAGATGAGTAAAAAGGACAAGCCTCAAGATCAAGATAATAATCAAGAAGAAAACTTAATGAACAAGGAAAAGGTAGTCACCCACAATACCAGGATCCAATCTGAAAGACCCTTTGACTTAGAAGCTGAAATTGGAAAATTGAAGATAGCTATTCCTCTTTCAGAACTAGCCAAGAACGACATTTACAAACAACAAATCAAGAAGTCCCTTCAACTTACTCGTAATAAAGATAATGTCAATGTGTTAGATGACACCCCAGAATTGCTTTTCGGTCCAGAGGTTGATGGAAAGACAGCAGTTACAGGGATCTTATCTTTCTATGTCAGCTTGCATGTTCATGATAAGATACTACATAATCCAATGTTTGATTCAGGCGCCTCTCATAACCTTATGCCTAAATCAGTGATGGAGAGGCTCAACCTAGACATTACAAGGCCTTATAAGGACCTATTTTCATTTGACTCCAGCCAAGTTAAATGTTTAGGCTTAATAAAAGATCTTTGTGTGTCACTCGTCCAATACCCAAATAAAACAATTCTAATGGATGTTGTAGTTGCTGATATCCCACCCAAATATGGAATGTTGTTATCAAGATCATGGGGGACTAAACTCCAAGGTTCCCTACAATTATACATGTCATTTTCCACCATCTCAGTCTTTGGTCAACCCAAGATACTATATAGAGAGTCACTTATGAAATACATGGTCAGCAGTGAAGAAAAACCTCAAAACTTTCCCATATATGCTGTCCATTCTAACATAGACTCCTATATTCTCTTCAATGACAATACAGGTCCCACAAGTGATGAAGAAACCCAGACACTCAAACAAGATCGACATATAAATGAAGAAACTGCTGATCTAGAAATAATGGTTGAGAAATCAATAAACAAAATTGTTCAAGAAGACAAACCAAATATAAGCCAAAATCTCAAATTGTTGATGCCAAGTCCCACAATAGTTGGCAAATCTTCCCTTAATCAAGAAGTCCTCTGGTTTCTTGAATTCGATGGGTCAGTCAACAAATTAGGGGCAGGAGCAGGGGTGTGGATACATAACAAGCAAAACAATCATGCAGAGGGTTGAGCCTATAGACTAAACTTCAGGTGCACCAACAATATGGCAGAATATGAAGCTCTCTTACTAGGCCTCAAACTAGTAAAATCCTTACAAGCCATAAAAGTTTCAATCCTAGGAGACTCAGACCTAATTATCCAACAAGTACAGGGAAACTTTGTCACTAATGACAAAAGACTGAGATCTTATAGGTCTGCTGCTGCTGAAATACTAAAATCCTTCACTGAATTTCAAATTACCAAAATTCCTAGAACCCATAATCTTCATGCTCATAGTTTGGCTACATTTGCAAGCACTTGTAAACTACCTTTTGAACCCCAGCACTGCTTTATAGCTGAGATAAAACACAGACCTTCTGTCCCAAACAATGTCAAGGATTGGCAAGTGTTTGAGGATGATACACAAATAAACAATTTCTTGACTTTGCAGCAAGAATTTTCAAGACTAAACATTGATACAGAGGCTGCAAGTGATTCACAAATAACAGGTGAACAACACCAAACAAATATCTCACTCAAAACAGCAAATCAAATGCTTTTTCCAATAAACTTTGACCAGGAGAAAATACGAGAACTTGAACAATTACATTCTGAGGAAATAGTTGATACTGAAGCTGAAGTTATACAATGGAAAGACAATTTTCTTCCAACAGGCCTAGCTCCATTGGAGGACATTTTTGACTCAAATGATGTCCCTAGAAAACCAAAATTGCAGCCCCTTAATGCTACCATTGCAGAGTGCAACATTGGAACTATTGAAAAACCCAAGATAATTAAATTGTCTGCATCTTTACCACCTGATCAAAAGCCTAAATACATTGACCTCTTTAAAGAATTCCAAGATGTCTTTGCATGGAGTTATGAGGATTTAAAGTCCTATGATTCCTCTTTCATTCAACACACTATCCCTCTCAAGCCCAATCAAAAACCCTTTAAACAGAAATTGAGGAGAATCAATCCTATGCTTCTCCCTTCAATTGAAAAAGAGGTACAAAAAATGTTTAAAGCTGGCATCATATAGCACCAATCAGATTCTCAGAATGGATTTCAAATTTGGTCCCTACAAGAAAGAAAACTGGTGAAATAAGGCTTTGTGTTGATCTAAGGAACTTGAATCAAGTGTCCCTAAAAGATAATTTACCCTTACCCAAGATGGATCACATCTTGCAAAGAGCAGTGGGGGCCTCAAGAATTTCTTTACTTGATGGATTCTCAGGCTTCAACCAGATCCTAGTCCACTCTGATGATCAGGACAAAACAGCATTCACAACCCCATGGGGAACCTTCAAATATGTCAAAATGCCTTTTGGGTTGAAGAATGCAGGGGCTACATTTCAAAGAGCAATGGATATTGCTTTTGCCAAAGAAATCCATGATTTCCTTGTCATCTACTTAGATGACCTCACACCTTTCTCAAAATCTGACCAAGAACATTTGAAACATCTAAGGCAAATATTCATAACTTGTAGGAAATATGGAATTTCCTTAAATCCCAAAAAATCTCTGTTTGGTTTGGAAGAAGGCAAGTTATTGGGTCATATTATTTAAAAGGATGGCATTAGGATTGACCCAGACAGAATACAGGCCATCTTGCAAATGCCCCACCCAAAAAACATTAAAGAATTACAAGCATTCCTGGGGAAGATCAACTTCCTCAAGAGATTTATCCCAAATTTGGCATAATTGAGCAGATTACTAAATAACATGCTGAAAAAGGATTCAAAAGTAAAATGGACAGTAGAAGCAAATCAATCTTTTGAAGGAATAAAATTGGCCCTTACCCAAACTCCAGTCTTAACAAATCCACAATTTGACAAAGAGTTTATCATTTTCTCTTTTGCTTCCCAGCATACTTTGTTGTTGTCCTATTACAGAAAGATGACCAAGGAAATGAGGGACCTATTGCATTTTTTAGTAGAGCTCTCAGAGATGCACCCCTGAAATATCAGATCATGGAAAAGCAAGCATATGCCTTGGTCAAAGCCATCAAAGACTTTAGGATTTATATCCTATACTCCCATGTTATAGCTTATGTACCAAGTCCCATTGTGAAAGACATACTTACTCAAGAGAACTTAGAGGGCAGAAGAGGAAAATAGATTGCCAACATTTTAGAATTTGACATTGAAATAAAACCTACAAACTGATAAAAGGGCAAGGTTTGGCCAAATTAGTGTCTGAAACAAATTTCCAAGCCTTGGACATCAACCAACTGGACAGTGAACCGGAGTTGGTGACTCCAAAGATCAATGTAGCCTTTGAACAATCTCTGTGGTTTTCTGATATCTATTATATATTGCAAAACTTGTGTGCTCCCCTAGGATTGTCCAGAACTAAATGTAGGTTCCTAAAAATGAAAGCCTCAAGATTTTGTGTCATGGATGGCAATTTGCTTTGGAAAAACCATGAGAGTATATTGCTAAACTGCTTAACTGAGAATGAGGCTAACAATGTCATGAAAGAATTTCATGCAGGTGATTGTGATGGACACTTGTATTGGAAGTCCACTGTGGATAAAATACTAAGGGCTGGTTGCTATTGGCCCACTTTGTTCCCTGATGTTAAAAATTTCACTACCTCATGCCATAAGTGTCAAATATTTGAGGGAAAGAGAAAATTACTGCCACTCCCTTTGAGGCCTATTGCAACAGAGAGACCTTTTCAGCAATGGGGCTTGGATTTCATTGGGGAAATTCATCCCTCATCTTCAGGCCAACATAGATGGATCCTCACAGCCACAGACTACTTCAACAAATGGATTGAGGCCATCCCATGTAGACAGGCAAATGATTCAATAATCATTCAATTTTTGGAGAATAACATATTGTCTATATTTGGTTGCCCCAACAAGATAATAACAGAAAATGCTACTGCTTTTAGATCCAAGAAGATGGTGAACTTCTGCCACAAAATTCATATTACTTTGGGCCATTCCACTGCATACTACCTTCAAGGGAATGGCCTAGCTGAATCATCAAATAAAAGCCTTGTAAACATCATAAAAAAGGTGTTGGAAGAAAATAAGAAGAATTGGCATAAGAAGCTTGTGAATGCCTTATGGGCAGATAGACTAACAACCAAGAGATCCATTGGGGTCAGCCCATATGAGTTATTCTATGGATTAGAAGCCAAATTTCCTTCATCACTAGGGGTTCCTGTTATGAAACTACTTCAAGAAAGTCAAGCTGAGCCTAATGACATACAAAGAAGGATCAATCAAATAATATGTTTGCAGCAAACCAGAGACCAAGTTTATAGCAGAGTACAAGTTCTCCAAGAAAAGTTAAAGAAAGCTTTTGATAGAAGGACTAAGGCTGAAGAGTTCAGCGTAGGTGACAAAGTCCTCAAGTGGGATTCAAGAAGGGAAGATAAAGGAAAACATGGAAAATTTGATTCTCTTTGGAGAGGACCATTTATTATCCAATCAGTGCAAGGAAACAACACTTACTTCCTAAAAACTCTGGATGAAACTGACTTAAATGAAGGTCCTGTGAATGGCAGGATGTTGAAGCACTATTTTGACTACTTTCCATGTATCTAGCAGGGTCTTTCCTCCTATACATAATCAGTTGTATATATTTTCTTTCAGCATACAAATAGTTCAGTTTAAAAGTTGATGTAAATAAGCAGAAAAAGGGCTTTATATTCCAGAAGTTCCACAGAGGTGACAGCCTCCAGTTTTGAAGTACAAAGAGAAAGTTTTCAAGTTTTGATAGGAGAAGTCAAGGGCCAAGGCATTCTGACCTGCTGTTCTTGGTCTTTCAAAAAGAAAAACCATCCCCAAGTGGAGCCACTGTTAGCTACCTATACCGATAGGTTTCATTTTTCATGATTGGTAGGGGAAGTGCCAATATGATCTACTTTGGTGATACAAACATCTCATATTCTTGTGGAAAAAATATACTTGCATTTGATTGATGCTACCCTACTTCTGAATGGGTGATCCAACAGCCTAAGTTGGGTCATGCCATGTTTCAATTTTTGTTGTAGATTAGAGAAAGAAATCTGTCCAAACAGCTCAATCTTGGCAGGTAAAGTAGATAGGTAGAGAATGAAGGTTCCCAACTGCTTAATCTGGGGCCTTGGAAGCAATAAGGGTAGTTTTAGATAGAAAATCAAAAGAAAAAGCCAAAGGAAAAGAAAAGACACAGAAGGGTTTGCAATTCTAAGTGCACCCTCCTTGGAGTAACAAAAAATGCTAGGAAATAAAGTGGGTAGGTAGATGGGGTTGCAGAAAGCATGGTTTATGGTATTTCACTGGCCTAAGCAAAGGTAAAAACATGGTGCCAGGGCAGATTTCCTATTTCAGCAGTCTTACAGCAACTTAATGAAGCATGTCTAACTTCCAAATTACCCCCCATCACATTCATGGCTAACATCCCTATGCCACCTATGTTCATGAAAGAAGTCAAAGTCTTTTGTTGGTTCTAGTTTCTTTAAGAGCCACATTTCTTGTGTAAAAATTATTTTCATTTTGATCTACTTCCTAAAAACTAAGTTGATTTCATATAAAAAGCTTAGTATTTTACCCCCCTCATCCACCCCTTTTCTCTCATATTAACTACTAACCTATCACTATTTAACTCCTTATACCCCCTATTCCCCCTATTACTATGTAAAATTTGGAAAAAAACCCAAAATATCTATATATCCCCTTCCCCGAGTCTTATAGCTCTATGTATCAGTTTTTGAATGTTTTCAAACGCTAAAACATTGAGCGTGACCCAAATAGCGCTGAAAAATTAATCTTGGGATTAATCCGGGATTTGCTCGGATTAACAACCAAAACCCACTTTGTAGATAAACCTTGCAAAAAACCATAAAAACCCACTTTTTATAATGTTCCGCCGGGCACGCATTTCAGAGAATAATCATATTTTATTCGTCTGTGCATTCCATATTGCCCTTGTACCTCATCAACCCGTCAACCGTTAGATCGGGGCTTTCCCATCTGATGGCCCACATCCATATCGGACGGGCCCCGATCACCACACTTTACCACCCGAGAAACTGTCAGAGGATGACGTCAGGCCTCTACCACGCGTCACCCCCATATCTTCTCGGGCCGCCCTCTGACAATACCATGACCGTATCCAGAGCGGTCTGAGAAAATCCACTTACCGCTGTGTTATATTGCCTGCCCACGTCACCGCTACGTCACACCCACGTCAGTTCGACTCAGCACCCTATCGGTACCCCTGCCCGCCAGCGCTCCGACGTGTCCGCCACCTATGCAATCCCCGTGGACCACTCACAGGATGCCACGTCACTCGATGACGTCATGTTGATGTCATCCAAAAAACACACCAATAACCCAAAAAGTCTATATTTTAGCCAAAATTTCGTGTTTTTATCACTTTTGCTAAAAAAACTGTTGCTCACCTCTGCATGAAAATTACGACCACCTGTCACCAACCTATAGAAATCGACCCGAAGACCATTGGCGCCTCCAACCTACCTGCATTTGTGACCATTACTAGCAATTCACCAGGTATTTTTCCAAAGCATCCCCTCAGCGCTTGGTTATGTCCATAATTCTCCAGAACTGAATTAAAAAGAGTGAGGAAACCTGTGTTTACCAGCAAATCCCCGGTAACCAGCATTCCTTTACAGTTGTAGGGTCGAAATTCACCTGCTGAACCCACATATAGTCACCTTTTCCTAAATTCACAGTCTGTCCGTGCATTCATGGACAGAAAACCTGAGCTGCACTAATTCACTGGGAGAACAGTGCTACTAGTCCCTGCATTTTCTCAATTAACTCTCTTTTGAGCATTTTACACCATTATCACCATAGTTTACCCCATTTTCCCTTGCAATTTGCTTTACTTCTGCAAAAATACCCCTCTGTGTTTTTCTGCCCACTGAAACCAGTTCTAGTACAAGCCACAAGTACTACTTAGCCATGGAAACACCAGTAGCCCTGAATATTCAACCTCTGAATGCCCCACACAGAGAGCTAGAGTGGAAGGCCCTGGGTGATAGAGACTACCAGATGCTAGACTCAACTGCCATGACTTCCAAATTTAATATTCACCTGCTGAATGAGTTAAAAGCCCAATATCTCAGTGGAGCTGATATCTTAAGGATTTGGGACTCCAACCTGCCCATTTACAATCTCCCTCAAGTCAATCTCCTCCCAGACTTGATAAATCAATGTCGTTCCAGCTATGATCCATGTCAAAGAGCTGTTCTCAGCCCCTCAGGCTCAGTATTGTTCCATATCACCCTGAGGCCATTAATGAGATGCTACACTTTCACACTGAAAATCCCTTAACTCCTCTCTCCATCAATGAACTGATAAAGAAAGGGGGAAAGCTGTCCAGTGCTCAGATCATCAAGATTAATCAGTTATTTATTCAGCCAAAATTTGAAGCTATGAGCACCACCCTTCCTATAGCATATCAATATCTCAATGAGCTGGGAAAAATGCTTGTAGATTTGATCAATTACATCCTGGGTTATGGGACATATGAGGATGTTGATGAAACCATTATGGCCATGCTATCCATATTCTCCCCTGGAATGCCTCCTATTGTGCACTATGATTTTGCTACATACACTGCCAAATAGATTCATGAACAATTGATGAATCTAGAAAGGTAAAAGGTGTTTAAATATACTAGGTACATCTATCACTTGTTCTTGTTTTATCAGCCTGATGCTTTCCCTGTTCCTCTCAAGAGGCTAAATGCACAGGGAAACCCAAGGTCTGTAGTATTTTGGTCTTCAGTCTTTCATCATATATCCTATTCACCTTACACCTACTGTGAATTCATAGACCTTTTTATCCATCCAGCTATGACCTTGTTATTGGGTGTCCCTCCTCCCAGATTGACAGAGGAGATGCAAAGGATTCTTCACCTCTCAAAGGCCTACAGCATTGGTGATTGGTACTTTTACCAACACCATACAGTAATCAGAATATATGGCTGTGAGTTGAACCCTTACAGGCTGCCAAGATATGTCCCTATGAGACTTTTTGCCCTAGAGTATTTTAGGCAGTTTGGAAATGCACACTTTGTCCATTTCCAAAGAAAAAACAAGAAGGTGCAACTAAAAGTGAGGAATCAGCTAGGCCCATTTCTATACAAAAAAAGGGAGGAAGGATAGAATTGAGCTGATTTGATCCTAGAGACCCTCAAATTGCAAACCAGTTTCAAATGGGTGCCTTATGACCCTAATCATTTCATTTCCCTCGAGAGGGTAAAATACAAATTGGGTGGCTACTCTCACGTGAGACTGCCTCATATTGAGAAATATGCCAATTCTTTAAGCTGGAAAGAGGGCACTCTAGAAGAGCCAATTGGTAGAGAGCAAATGCTACAAAGAGAAGCAAAGAATATTGAGAAAGAGTCTGACTTGGAAACTTGTGGGCAGGTTTCCTCTTCCTATCAAAGGTAACTTGGAGCAGTTGCCTCATCTTCTACATCCCAGCAGCAAGCAGCTGGAACTGCTTAACAGGAATCAAGCAAGGATAAAGGGAAGCAGATGGAGCAGGAACAGCCACCTCCTATGACAGAACAGCAAGCAGAAAAGCAGGTAGAACAGCAAGAAAAAGGGCAAAAAGAGGGGCAGCCAATACAGCAAGAACAAATAGCTGAAGCCCCAATATCCACTGAGCAGCAGGCTCAAGAGAATGTGCCTCCTAGGCAAGAAAAGACAGTGGAGGCCTCAGTGCTGCAAACTCCATAGAAAGAAGAAAAGGGAAAGAAGAGGGATAGAGAGCAGGAGACTCCCCTCACCACATCCATAAATCAAGGGGAGAAAAGGCAGAGATTGAATCCCCTCTCCGAGGAAGAAATGCCTACTGGGAAATCATTGGGCCTAGGCCCACCGAGCATGGAGACATCTACCAGTTCCTTTCAGCAGGAACAAGAAAGAACCCTTGGAGGAGAGGTCAGCTCCTCAAGTCAGCAAAGGAGAGCTGAGACAGGCATCAAGCAACAATTCATTGATATTAAAAGGAGAAATGAGCCACTTAGGCTCCAGATCTACAACCAGTTGCTTAAGATGGGCCCTACCAATCAGCAGAGGCTTATGTCAGCCTATGACATAACAGAAGGGAAAATGACCATGAGTCATTTCATGCCAACCATGTTGCAGCCACAGTCAGCTGCAGACTATATAAGAACCAACCTTGAGGTTCTTGCCAAGGACATCCACCCTATGGACCAAATAGAACTTCACAAGCAAATGGGTGAGATGGTCTATTCAACACTGGCAGATAAAACATTACTGTAAAATAGGTTGGAAAACAACCTGAACAATACAGCTGCCCAACTTGACTTGGAGAAGGCATCCTCTCAGGCCAAAGACAACAGGATCAGGTCTTTATAGGATATAATCATAGAGCTTGGGCATGACCCAAAGGATCCAAAGGCTATACAAACGCCGCTGAAAATAAGAGATGCAGACCTTGCAGCTCTAAGAAAGAAGATTAAAATCCCAGCAACCATTCACCCTCAAACAGAAGAGGTTGCCCAGCAAAGACAGGACCAGGATGTAGCAACATTGCTGGTAGCACTGCACAAACAGCTAGTGCAGACAGAAGGGAAGCTAGAGGAGACAGAGGCTGCACTGCAGGCAGCCCTATAGTAGAAAGAAGGAGGTCAAACTTCTCAGCCCCCTCCAGAGATCATAAACCTTGAGGAGCCCCCACAGACTACTGCTCCTCCCACAGAGCAGACAGCTCCATCAACATCAACATTAGCACCAGCACCAACCTCAGAGCACACTCCGAGCCTTGATATGCAGAAGTTGATGAGTGAGATCAAGGTCCTAAAAACCTAGATGACAGAGCTGAATGAAGCCAAGGAGAATTTAGCTAAGCTTAATCAAAAGTATGACAAATCCAAGCAGAATGTAGCTAAAAAAGGGAGAGAAATAAAAGCTCTTAAAGACAAGATAAAGGAGCTGGAGAAAGAGCTCACCCTTGACAAAGTGGTGGCTGAGGTCAAGACAGTTTTGTGGACCCACATTGGCCAATCAATAATAGATCAGTGGCAATATATTGAGACTATCCATGAGAAAATGGAGCTCATATGAAAAGCACAGAAGGAAGTCCACAGAGAAAGGGCATCTCTAGGCAGTATGCCTGAGATAGACAATAGAATGATCAATGTGCT
Source organism: Pinus taeda (assembly GCA_000404065.3). Taxonomy (NCBI): domain Eukaryota; kingdom Viridiplantae; phylum Streptophyta; class Pinopsida; order Pinales; family Pinaceae; genus Pinus; species Pinus taeda. The sequence goes on from APFE030987448.1 coordinate 200,433, forward strand.
TAATAACCAGACAGGTCCTCAGCTGGCAGCAATAGGAATCTCCAACAAAACTGAAACCACCCAGCTGATAAAGAGGGTCCTCACATTGAAAAGCCTGGTGCAAACATTGGATAGAAGAAGCTAGGACATGCAAACAGAAGTCAACAGATTCATGGATAAGTTTGCAGCATTACAGGGCAGAGGTCTTCCTAGCTTGCTGAATAGTGCAGGGAGACTGCTATTACATGAGATTTATGCAAAAAGGGTGAACACATTTGCCACCAATCAGATCAGTCAAGGATCAAGTACTTCAGAGGTAACAGGGCCAGCATCTGGGCAAAGTCTCTATGACAGAGTAGAGAACTTATTTTTTATTATGAATGAGATCATACATTTGTTTGAAGTGCCTCCAAACTTCTACAAATACACAGAGGAAGATGAAACTTTAGATGCAATTTTGAGACATCAATTGCCTACACAGGAGTGGTGGACCAGAATGATACAGTTTTTGATATGAACAGGAGGTTTTCATCAAAGTTTTGTCATCAAAAAACATAAGTCATCATATTCAGAAAATATGATGCATACACTATGACTGGAGAAAAGTGGAATGAGCCAACTCAGCAGGAAGATTCGGCCACTAAAAGCAACACTGACAGCTACAGGTAATAGGGCCGAGAAAGCTACAGCATGACAAAGTATAAAGACACATCATTCGGCATTAATGCAGAACGCTCAACCAACTCAGTGTCTTCCAAAGGTCAAGAAGAGTTCTGACAGAATTAAAGACTATTTATCTTACATTTAGGGTAGCAATAACTTTCTTATCTGCTATTTTGTAAAGTTGGTGAACGTATTTAATTTATCAAGTGACTCAGCGGTTCAGATATTTTGTAAAACCGATTGTATATATTCCCCCTCGCATAAGCTTGCGGTGGTGGTTGTTGTTGTTTCTTATGAAGAAGGAGAACTCTAATTTAATTTCTGGAAGAATGGTATAAACAAAACTTGGAGTTTACATGAATTGGGTCTTACTGATGCATGCTGTCTTGGAACCATTGAATGCTACAGGATTCTAGTGCTATGGCTTAATATAATAAGTGTTCTCTATCTATGTTAATCTTTTGTTATTTGTTTAGCTCACATCTCTCGTATGTTGTTCTAAATCTAGGAAGAAAGAAAAAGAATAGCTCGGGATTTGTCCATGGAGACACCCTGATCTCAATCTGTCTTTACTATAAATGTTTTTTATGACTTCAGCTGTTTAATTGGAATTCTTAACTACTCCAATAAACCCTGAATATTTCACAATTACTATTTAGTAATTCATGTATGCTACTAAGTAGAAATTGTTGTTCAAATTGTTATCACATTGTCTGTAATTCCATTCCCCATTGTTTCACTCACTAATCAGAATTTATATTAAGAATAGTTGTCTAGCCTTGCAGTAAAACTTTCTCCATCATAGGCACCAGGACTGTCTCACATTTCTGACTCCATATGCCCAATGGACTAGCATCTTTCACACATTTCATGCCCTTCTCACAACAACAGTTCGCAACCAAAGTCTCAAACAAAAAACTGAAATTTATAACTAGCCTAAAATCTTCACAAAACAGAGCCAAAACTTAAAGAGAGAGCCATATCTAATTATAGGTAGGCTATGACCTATACTCCAAAGCCTGGTTAGTGGTTACCCCGGCCGTGTTCCCTTGGGAGTCATAGGGAACAACCTGGGTGTTAACATAAATGACGACTCCACTGGGGACTTCCTCAGGATTTTCTAATTGCTTTATATTTCCTAAAGCTACAGGTGAAGCCTGAATGTTAGCCAGGAAGCCTTCAAAACTGTTTCTGTTTTACATTAACAAGTTTACATAAAAGTTGCTTCAGTCTATCTTCATGCTAGCTTTGAGATATACACAGCCATTCCAAAATCTTGTCTGGTCCTTGCAGGTACAAGAAAATTCCAAAAAATACTCAAAAAACAAGTTCAGAAGCTGGCTCCCAAGAAGAATCAACAGTATACAAGGTGAAATCCTGACCCTAATCCACCAACTGTTTTTGAAAACCCTAACACAATCCCTAAAAACATTAGGAAGCAGCAAAGGCAGGAAAATCCTACTGATTTGAGTCCTGAGACAGTTTACCCTAATAGCCCTCCTTTCACACCTTCATCCACTACACATATTCCCTTGACCAACACTTTAGTTTCTGCCATACCTATTACCCCTGTTGTCCCGTTTATCCCTGTTAATCCTATAAACCCTGCAAATATGGCTAATAGATATGCGCCCCTGTAGTTACCTGCTAATGCTACAGCCCTACCTCATGACTACCAATCAAAAATCTCATACTTTGACTACACTGGCCCTTTCACAGCTATTCAACATGCCAGAAAGATGCAAGATCATTTTGAGAACTATGAAATTGATGATGACAGTGTAAGAATGAGAATTTTTGTTCAGAGCCTAACAGGTGATGTAAGAACCTGGTTTAGATCACTTGCTGTAAATACCATAACAACTCCTGATGAGCTTTATCAAGCCTTTACTAACAGATGGGAAAAAAAGAAATATCCCTTGCACATCTGGGTGAATATGATACAATCAAACGAGGTCCTCAAGAGACCGTTTTGGAGTATTGTGCAAGATTCAACAATGTATATAATGCAATACCACAGAATTTAAGACCTCCTCCTAATTTAGCTTTGTACAAATTTCTTGATGGTTTTGACCCTGTTATCGCATATCAGTTAAAGGAAAGAGCCTCTGAAACCCTTGAAGATGCCCAAAAAGTTGTTGTCACAGTAGAGGCTAACCTAATTGCCAAAAGAAACAGGGAAAGATTGGAAAAGAGAACCAATTTCAAAGAAGAACCCTCCGCCTTTGATCAGAAACTGGATGCAATACTCACTGGTATGAAGAGGTTGGGTGATAGAGTAGAATCAGTTGAGAGAAAATCATCATGGGAAGCACCACAAAATAACCCTATCAGGAATCCCAATTTTAGGAGAAATCAAAACCCAAATGTTGGCAAGGCCAGTTCTGATCCAGAGATAAGACTTCCGTTCCAGGAAAACTATACTGAAGCATCCACTTCAAATGAGCAAGTAGATGACACCCACATTAACCTGATGGGCCTGACTGATGAGCAGCAAGTTTTTCTGAGTCAGCAAGATCATAAGGATGATGACATTAAGCAGTTCCAAACCAAGTCAGGTGAGTCATTTGACTTTAAACAAGGTTATGACACAGTTGTTTATGAAGTTCATAAGCAATACAAGCTAAGAAGCAGAACTGTAAATGTAACACAGCCTGAAGAAACAAAGGATAGCCTGCAGCACAAAAGAGCCATAGTCACAGAGCCACATGACACAACTAATTCAGTTACAAATGAAGTAACTGTTGAAGAAGTTACGAACCATTTCCCTCAAAACAACAGCCAATGGCTGCATCACCTTTGCAGCCTAATCCAAGTAATACTCCTCAAGAGATGAGTAAAAAGGACAAGCCTCAAGATCAAGATAAGAACCAAGAAGAAAACTTAATGAATAAGGAAAAGGTTGTCACCCACAATTCCAAGATCCAATCTAAAAGACCCTTTGATTTCGAATCTGAAATTGGCAAATTGAAGATAGTTTTTCCTCTTTCAGAACTAGCCAAGCATGACATCTACAAACAAAAAATCAAGAAGTCCCTTCAACTTACTCGTAATAAAGATAATGTCAATGTGTTGGATGACACCCCATAATTGCTTTTCGGTCCAGAGGTTGATGGAAAGACAACAGTTACAGGGATCTTACCTTTCTATGTCAGCTTGCATGTTCATGATAAGATACTACATAATGCAATGTTTGATTTAGGCGCCTCTCATAACCTTATGCCTAAATCAGTGATGGAGAGGCTCAACCTAGACATTACAAGACCTTATAAGGACCTATTTTCATTTGACTCCAACCAAGTTAAATGTTTAGGCTTAATAAAATATCTATGTGTGTCACTTGTCCAGTACCCAAATAAAACAATTCTAATGGATGTTGTAGTTGCTGATATCCCACCCAAATATGGAATGCTGTTATCAAGATCATGGGGGGCTAAACTCCAAGGTTCCTACAATTAGACATGTCATATGCCACCATCTCAGTCTTTGGTCAACCCAAGAGGCTATATAGAGAGTCACTTATGAAATACATGGTCAGCAGTGAAGACAAGCCTCAAAACTTTCCCATATATGTTGTCCATTCTGACATAGACTCCTATATTATCTTCAATGACAATACAGGTCCCACAAATGATGAAGAAACCCAGACACTCAAACAAGATCGGCATATAAATGAAGAAACTCCTCATCTAGAAATATTCGTTGAGAAATCAACAAACAAAAATGTTCAAGAAGACAAACCAAATGTAAGCCAAAATCTCAAATTGGTGATGCCAAGTCCCACAACAGTTGACAATCCTTCCCTAAATCAAGAAGTCCTCTGGTTTCTTGAATTCGATGGGTCAGTCAACAAATTAGGGGCAGGGGCAGGGGTTTGGATACATAACAAACAAAACAATCATGCAGAGGGTCGATCCTATAGGTTAAACTTCAGGTGTACCAATAATATGGCAGAATATGAAGCTCTCTTACTAGGCCTCAAGCTAGTAAAATCCTTACAAGCCATAAAAGTTTCAATCCTAGGAGATTCAGGCCTAATTATCCAACAAGTAAAGGGAAATTTTGTCACTAATGACAAAAGACTGAGATCTTATAGGTCTGTTGCTGCCGAAATACTAAATTCCTTCACTGAATTTCAAATTACCAAAATTCCTAGAATCCATAACCTGCATGCTCATAGTTTGGCCACATTTGCAAGCACTTGCAAACTACCTTTTGAACCCCAACATTGCTTTATAGCTGAGATAAAACACAAACCTTCTGTCCCAAACAATGTCAAGGATTGGCAAGTATTTGAGGATGATACACAAATAAACAATTTCTTAACTTTACAACAAGAATTTTCAAGACTGAACATTGATACAGAGGCTGCAAGTGATTCACAAATACTAGTTGAACAACACCAAACAAATATCTCACTCAAAACAGAAAATCAAATGCTTTGTCCAACAAGCTTTGACCAGGAGAAAATACAAGAACTTGAACAATTTCATTCTGAGGAAATAGTTGATACTGAAGCTGAAATTATACAATGGAAAGACAATTTTCTTCCAACTGGCCTAGCTCCATTGGAGGACATTTTTGACTCAAATGATGTCCCTAGAAAACCAAAATTGCAGCCCCTTAATGCTGCCATTGAAGAGTGCAACATTGGAACTATTGAAAAACCCAAGATAATTAAATTGTTTGCATCTTTACCACCTGATCAAAAGCCTAAATACATTGACCTCTTTAAAGAATTCCAAGATGTCTTTGCATGGAGTTATGAGGATTTAAAGTCCTATGATACCTTCGTCATTTAACATACTATCCCTCTCAAGCCAAATCAAAAATGTTTTAAACAGAAATTGAGGAGAATCAATCCTATGCTTCTCCCTTCAATTGAAAAAGAGGTACAAAAAATGTTTAAAGCTGGCATAATAGCACCGATTAGATTCTCAGAAGGGATTTCAAATTTGGTCCCTAAAAGAAAGAAAACTGGTGAAATAAGGCTTTGTGTTGATATAAGGAACTTGAATCAAGTGTCCCTAAAAGATAATTACCCCTTACCCAAGATGGATCACATCTTGCAAAGAGTAGTGGGGGCATCAAGAATTTCTTTACTTGATGGATTCTCAGGCTTCAACCAGATCC
>APFE030987464.1:0-21020 GCA_000404065.3 Pinus taeda
TCCTTCAAGTTATCAAGCTTCTTTAGAAGGACCTGCTCTGATACCAATTGTTGAAAATAATACTGAGAGGGGGGGTGAATCAGTATTATCTAGTCCTTTTAACAATTCTTCCTTATTTATACTTTGAATTATTTTTGCATATCAGTACCAAAAAACAATGAGCATGAACAAGAAAAACGGACAGTCACATCAAAGAACACCAGATATAAGGTGGAAACCCAATGTGGGTGAAAACCACCTGCTGCAATATGTCTCTATCTTCTTTCAAATTAGAAACTCCTTTTACAATGGTCTTGTACTGGTGCAGTCCTTTACCAGTACGCAGGCTGGAACCTGCAGAGAGCTACAACTCTCTCTCGTTTTCCAGTCTCTCCTGGAAGGGAGCTACAACCCCCTACTTCTTTTCTTTCAAGGACCACTTTTCATAAATTTTCAAACTAGATCCATAAACATCAAATGATCATCAAGTACATGTAGATTTCACAGTCAACAGCAGTAAACAGATCAACAAAATAGAACTAAACCCAGAACACCTTATCAACAGAAAAAATTCAGTCAACAGATAGTCATGAGACAGATACGCAACCTTTCCTTTCTTTCGCCTGCGTCGCTACGCACTTCACCCTCTGCTTCTCTGCGTATACCCGCAGAGTTCCTTCTGCTGCACTGCGTGACCACACACTGCTTCTTCTACTGCGCTGCGTATAGTACGCACCCAAATGCACTATCGCGCCGCGTACTGTCACAGTAGGCACGCACCCAAAAGGACTATTGTGCCGCGTACGCTTACTGTGCGTATGCACCTGAACCACTGCTGCTCTACGTACCCACGCAGTTCTCCTGTTTCTGCTCTGCGTACCCACGTAGTCACCCTTCTTATGCTCTGCGTACCCACGCAGCTCGCCTTCTTCTACTCTGCATACCCATGCAGAGGCACCGTTAAACACCTGCGTACATCAGAATAGGGCTGAATTTGCAGATCACCAGTGTGCTACAGTTAGACGGATGCCCAGATCTGATCAAGCGCTCGAGAGATCACCCTTCACAGATTCGCTTTCCACTTCACTTTCATATAGATCAAGCTTTTTGAAACAATAACCCAAATATTTCAGATCTTAAGAGATTCAACCCAAAAGCATACATAAGCCAAATAATCTCCTTTGCTTTATATAGGCAAGCTCTTCCTCAAATCATGGATCAATACCACGGGCCAAAACCATAATAACACAATACCGTCGGCTAAGTACCAAGGGTTAAACATAAGAAACCTACGTGTGCGCGCTTTACTGCCTTGAAGTGTGTGCACTGGGGGTACGCACCTCATGAATGGGTAACCTGCGTGTCTGGACGCGGTCCCTGCACGACGTACCTGCAGGTACGCATCTTCTGAACTGTTCTCCTGCGTACTTCTTAATTCTCATCATATTGAGAGCCATGCCATGGGTGTTGCCATCAAGTACAACATCTGTAACATATAACCATACCAGAAACATAATGCCAACAACTCCTTGCTGATATGCATGATCAGATCTGACAGTAAACAAGATGGCACAGGTTTAGGGGGAGCATATGCTTTTTTTGGCATTATGGTTAATAGTCCTTGGTGATGATGCTTATGATATGGTTATGAGTTGTTCAGATGATTCGTGGGGTTTCATAGTTGATATTTAGATCAGATTTGTGGTTGATTCACTAATGGTGCCTACATGATGATCTTCATAAGGATAAGAAGAAGTACATAGCTTGAATTCACTTGATGATGTGTCTTTCATATACTGTTGTCGCCGTATGCATAAAGATCATATATTGCAGGATTGTTCTTGGCACATCTATGGATGAGGATTTTTGGCTGGATACATGGATGATTATTCAAAGGTGCATTGTTGGAGATATGATGATGATGAGTTCTTACCTATATGATGATAGGTTGTTTCGTTCATATGTTGATTGATGCAGATCTTCCCTATTGATGATACTTGGTCCATATAGATCTAGATGGCTATGGTGTTTCTCTCATATGATAGAATGATCCTATATTCTATGCAAAAGGATGAGTTAATGTGGACATATCTTGATGATTCATGCACTAATACAAGTTGCTGGTCTAGTTGCTGATGACAGATCCTATGGAGCAGATCATACAATGTTGTTGTTGATGTTTATCATGATCTTATTTAGGTGTTTGGTCTTTGTTATAAATGTCATGTATATCATTCGATGTAAAGGTCATATCAAGACTCATGATGTAATAGTGTGTCTCTATTGTAGTCATTTGATAAGATCTCTTCAGGTCATGTAACGACCTATGTTGGTGAATGATGTAATGTTCTTGGTTGTCATTTTCTGGTATATCCCCACTTGGTTGGGTGATGGATATATGTATTGAGTCTTTTGGTGATAGGAAGGTCATTTATGATATATAGAGTCATGTTCTTCTTGTAGAACATCTTTTGCAGACCTTGCTTACAGTTAGGGGGAGTTTGCGCATGAACAACTCTATTTAGCAGAGTAGATATTTCAGAAAGAGCATTATCAGATTGGTGCACCATGGAATATACAAAGGGGAAGCTCATTCAGAGACTTCAACAGATCTGGTTTATAGTCAAGGGGAGCATGTTCTTAGGGGGAGCAAAACCCTTTGCCCTTGATGTCAAAGGGGGAGAGTGATTTGGTGTTGTTGCCATCAAGTCCAAAGGGGGAGATTGTTGGCATTATGATGCATGTGTTGTACTTGATGGCAACCCTCTCATAGAAGATCATCTCACTTGTATACATTTAGATGAATCTACAGAAGAAATACCAGATGTGACAGAGTGCATGGGTTACCGGACAGAAAAAAAGGGATCAGATGACAGTTCACAAGTAAGCTTTGCCATCAAGTCCAAAGGGGGAGATTGTTGGCATTATGGCTAAAGTGTTGTCCTTGATGGCAACCCATTCAGGTGATAGATCACAGTACTTCAAGTCAGCAGCAGAGATTGATGATCAGCTATCAAATATTGAAGAAAATAAGGGGTACGCAGGTACACCTTACAGAAGGTGCGTACACGCAGGCTGGTGTTACATAAAGTGCGTACATACCCGCAGTTATCCTGTTCAGGAGGTGCGTACCCCCAGTTCACTTACTTCAAGGTAGAGAAAAGCACATGTGGGGTTTCTTATGTTTAAATCTTGGTATTTAGCCGACGGAATTGTGATATTATGGTTATGGCCCGTGGTATTGATCCATGATTTAAGGAAGAGCTTGCCTATATAAAGCAAAGGAGATCATTTGGCTTGTGTATGCTTTTGGGTTGAACATCTTATGTGAGCTAGATCTAAAATACTATGAATCTCTTGGGAGTAATGTCTAGATCTAAATGAGGCGAATCTACTGATAGGTTGAGATCACTTCGGCGCATGATCAGATCTATAGATCTGATAGTCTGGGTTATTCTTGAAGTCTTGAAATTATCTATACCCAGAGGTACACAAATCTAATGAAAGAAAAGCGCGTAGATACGCAGGCACAGAAGCGCTGCAGGTGCGGAGGTCCGCGGCACCATAGAAGGCGCAGCTGCGGAGGTACACGGCGCCACAGAAGGCGCAGCTGCAGAGGTACGCGGCGCCACAGAAGGCGCAGCTGCGGAGGTCCGCGGCGCCACAAAAGGCGCAGCTGCAGAGGTACGCGGCGCCACAGAAGGTGCAGCTACGGAGGTATGCGGCGCCACAGAAGGTGCAACTGCGGAGGTACGTGGCACCACAGAAGGCGCAGGTGCAGAGGTGCGTGGCGCCACAGAAGGCGCAGGTGCGGAGGTACGCGACGCCACAGAAGGTGCAGCTGCGGAGGTGCACGGCGCCACAGAAGGCACATGTGCGGAGGTGCGCGGCGCCACAGAAGGCGCAGGTGCGAAGGTCCGTGGCACCACAGAAGAATAGTGCGTACTTGTATGCAGGCATTACATGGGTGAAGCTGCGTACTTCTCTTGAAATCAATTTAACTGTCCATGTTTATCCTTGATGTGTTCTGGGTCTGGTTTCTGGTATTATGATCTAATAACAGCAGTCTAAGAAGTGATTGATTCATCTTTATGTGATCTGATGGACTAGATCTGACTGATGACTCTCATTGTATATGTATTGATCTAGTGATTGGGTGATTCAGAAGATTGTTTGATTATGTGCTTCAATGTTGTTGTTGGGTCCAGTATGAAAATTGGATGAAACGTGGCCTTTCAGATTATGTGTTGTGTTTCAATGTATCCAGTATGAAAATTGATGAAATGTGGTACCTGAAGGAGAGAAGATTGTAGGCCGGCACCTACGTACTAGTACTTAAACTAGTACAAAAGCAAAGGGGAATCTTTGGAGCATTGTAGCAGGTAGTAGCCAGCGCACTAGTAAATGGATCGGCTAGTACAACAGCAAATGGGGGTTAGCTCTTGTATTGGTATAAGGCTGCACCAGTACAAAATACTGTAAAAGGATTTTCTTATTAAGAAGAAGATTGAGATGACTTGCAGTAGGTGGTTTTCTCCCACATTGGGTTTCCACCTTATATCGTGGTGTTCATGTGTGTGCCTTATGTGTGATGATCTATTCTATGTTACTGCATCTGTTAACTAAATAATATGGTTGATAATGTTCTAATGCCTCATTGAGTCAATTACTCATCATAAGAAGTTGTGGAAGTAGCATATATGAATCTGATTTGGAAATGAAAAAGTTTTATTAATGTGATATACTGATCCCCCCCCCCCCCTCTCAGTATTATTTCCAACAATTCTTTGATGGGATCAAATATCTGTTGGCACACTCATTACTATGGATCAATACCATGGCAAATACTCCTAGTGTTCATAATACCATGGTGTGGAAACTGTACATGACTCTTCTTCATCATACCGACATATGTACGTGACTTTTCTTCATAAGCACCGCATATACTTTCCTAAAATTTACCTTTATCATTCCTTTCTCTCTACATTGATATTCCTTTGTCTATTCTCTCTATCACACTACGTAACCATCATGTTTACATATTTATCAAGTAGGTTTCCATCAAGGAAAACACATTAGCCATAATGCCAACAATCCCCCCCTTTGGACTTGATGGGAACCACTTTGGTGTTTCGTCACAATCACCTGTAAATACCTGCAAAGACATTTGTATACATACCAAGCTTCTCCCCAAGAATTCTTCTCCAAACACCAAACTACTCTCCCCCTTTTATATCAAGGTAAAAGGATTGACCAATGATAAATGAAGACTTCTTTCTCCCTTTGTAGAAAGGATCATTGTAGGTTTGATATACAAAATATGAACACTGGCCTTGCTCCCCCTGAGCATATGCTAAATCTTTTGGAAGATTTTCAATGAAATACATGAATCTATAATTCAACAAAGTACAACCTTTCCTATCATCAAGGACTCATTTTTACATCAATCACCCACATAGTGGGGTTACATATTTGACTCAACATTATATCAATATGCCCAAAATGTGATTACATAAATAATAGACTTGACCTAGAATAGTCCAAACATGATTGAATATTATAATTTATTATATCATGGGTCTTTACATTACCTTTACATCAAGAGACGTATATGAAATTTATGACCAAACCAAAGACCTCAATAGTGAGGTAACAAGATCATGATAATCATCAACAATTGTCATACACCATATAAGATCCTACAACATGAACATCATCATCATGACGTAAGATAGGACAATGTAGCATCAATATTCATCAACATCAACATGTGACCAAATATGTAATGCTTTCAAGCATCACCAAGCACTAAAGTAGAAGTTCGATAAATTTCTATCAGCAACTCATCCCCTTAACTTCATATCATCAAGGTCAACATGATATTTCCATTTCTAGGAAGAGCCACAATCCACATACATAAAATACATATATATATTTTTCGGCACAACAACATACCTTTTCATACATCAACAACATATGTGAGAACCAAGAATATCACATGCATCAATATCATAACAAATTTTCACATGAAGATCAAACAACATATAGGCATTATCCATAACTTCACCATATGCAACCTATGCATCATTGAAGACATAATGAAAACAACATATAAGTAGTGAGTGAAACTCATCATCATCAACCAATGTCAATAAGGATCATGGCATGCACATGCTCTTCAACAGTTGTATTATGTAGGATCAACTTCACTAAGTGCAACTTAAGAAATATATCCAAAACTTTAGCAACATGTGTCTTTAGTAGCATCACCAACGATATATACGTTTCATGAACACCATTATGCAACAAGAAATTCTCAAGAAATCATATTGCCAATGATGCACTATTAGAAGCATAGCAAATGCTCTCCCTGAACTTGTGCCAACTATTCACTGTTAGGTCTGATCATAACCATCTTCATCAATCAGCAAAGCCATCAAAAGAACCAAAGTAGCAATGTCATATTTCAACAACACATAAACCATCATAAGCCAATACCATTTCTAAGTAACATCTGAGAATCAACATATTGTAACTAATCAATGTCAGAACTAGAAATCCAAATAATAACTATCTAAAGCATATCATAACCTCTCCTTGAGTCCATCCCACCATTTCTTCATCTCATAGAAACATATGCAACTATACAGATCAAAAATCATGTATATATGCAGTTGTACTTTATAAGATCCATGTATAGAAAGTAAACTTTTGAACTTTCATAGACACAACTCTCCCTGAGCCTATACTATATGTTCCTAATTCATAGTTACTACATCATATGCATTGTTGGTAATATAAGAAACATGAATATCAAATCAACATGGGAATCGTCAACAAGATATACATATGTATAAATCCCATTGATATCATATATTACTCATCCTGAGGACCTGATAATCATATCCTGCTCTTCATGAGGTCATGTACCTCACATCACTTCTACAGTCACTATGAGAAATAAGCTTTAAAAAAAATTTACCAGAATAGAGACCATCTTCTTTTACTCTGAGTCTGAAGAAGAGGAACTATCCTCCTAATTTCTGCGAGAATTCATTTCTTTAAGCATGTATAATTTGTCTGGATTTTTTCCCTTTTTCTATGACCTTTCTAGTTTCTTCATCTATAAGCTTGCATTTTCTTGAAGTAAACACAATTACATTTCCTTTATCTTCCATTTGACCTACACTTAGAATATTCTCCTTTAGCCCTTGAACTAATAAATCATCAGTCATTCTTCTATATTTATTAATTTTGGCTCTACCTTTTCCCAAAAGTTTTGTTGGATCACTATTTCCAAGAATAGCCTCACCATTTTTGTTTCTCTTGAGAGACTCAAATTTGCTCTTATCTCTAGTCAGGTGATGAGAGAATCCACTATCTATGTACCATTCATCTTCATCTTCAAATGAGTAGAGAGCAAGACCACAATTTATTTGTTCCCTTTCTTTATGCATATTATGAGAAATTTTGGTGGATCCATCTTCTTTAGGTCTTTTGATATCAATATTCTTATCATATTTATTTCCAAGTTGTCTGTTGAGATCCATTTATTTGTTCCTGCATTCTTTTGCTACATGGCTAAAATTGTTACAATCATAACATCTTATATGACCAGAAAAGGAAGAAGAGGAATCTTAATATTTCTATTTCATATTCCTTCTATTGCAATCAATAGCTTTGTGACCAAATATGTTGCAAGTAAAACAATACCCCTTAAAGAAACCTGAGTACCTAGTAGTTGATGATCTTTCTGTGATATTTACTTGAGATTGAAACAATATACTTTTGTAATTGGTTGCAACATGTCCATAATTATGACATATAAAAAATTCAACATTATTGATCAGAGGAGAGAATTAATTAATATTTCTATTATTGGGCACAAATGATTTCTTTTGAAAATCCATCTTCCTTGGATGTTTATCTAGTTGACTTCTTATCTCTTTGACAATAATTTTAGATTTCATATTGTTATCCTTCAAGATCCGTGTACAAGCCTGTGAACTAGATTCTACTTTTATAGTTTCATGAAAACAAAGATTGTTTTTAATGGAAGGATACCTTTGATTACTAAGAATTCTATCCAAAATCTTAGTACTATATTGAAATCCTAAATTTTTATCCTTTTCTTCTAATTTAAATTTTAGAATGTTTACCTCAACCTCCATTCTTTGATATTTTTCTTCCTTCACCTGATATTGTTTCCTCATTCCTTCATCAACCATTCTTCCTTCTTCCAATTGCTTCTTTAATTTGATAATATATTTCTTCAACTCATTTTCTTGTCCTTCAAACACTTGAAGTAACTCTTCCTTTTTCTTATTTGACTTTTCTATATCTTCTCTTAGAGGGAAAATCTCAGCTTCAAGTTCTTTATAATAGTGTTCAGATTCTACTGTTGCTTCTTATGATGAACAATCTTCATGGATTTTCTGAATATTATCCCATCCTTTATGTTTCATAGTGCATAATATTTCCTAAAGCTAAATCAATTATGTTACAAAAGATCACATGGTGTTGCTCCATCCTCTTTCTTAGCTGCGATGGTCTTCTTAGTGTTCCCCTTTCCTTTCTTATTGAAGTTTCCATGCTAAGGGTTGAACGGTATTTTTTTTGGCTTGATCGTCTCTATCATTCTTGCCTCGAATTTCAAGATGAATCACCTTTATGCTGGCCGCATCAATCATAGTAGGCTCGAACAATAGTAGTGAGTGTCTTATGTAACTATGTAGCACATCAACATACTTAGTTACAATCTCGGGCGAATCTAATGAGATGCCCAAATTCAATGCTTGTTTTCAAAATTATTCAGTGAAGCTTTATATCTTGCCTTATATATTGCCATTCCATTAGTGCCTTTGTTTATAACCCATAGGGTAAAATTTGTCTTTCAATGCAGAAATAAAACTAGACCAAGAGGAAAGAAGGTTACCTAACTTTTTGTTGCCCTTCTACAACTTTCTCTCCCACCAAATGAGAGCAGTGCCACTCAGACAAAGAGATGCTAACTGGACCATTGCCTCATCTTCTTTGATCTGTTGGATCCAACAGTAAACTCTATTTCTCTTATCCAATTATTACATTTTTCTGCACTACACTCCCCATTGTACATGGGCAGGTCAAACTTTACATCTAGCTTGAAGAATGGTTTCTTAGATGTATGTTTGGAATCACAATTAGAGTGATGAGAAATATCACTTGAAGAAGGAGAGGGAGGAGGCTCTTCTCCACCACCTTCATGAGTTGATGATCTATTATTATCGGCACCTTCCTTCTTGTGCCCAAGTGCCTTCTCATACTCTGAAAATAACTTGTCCGCATTCTCTACCATATTGTAGAATACCTAGTGAAAATTATGTTCCTCTTCCCAACAGGCTTCTTCATTTGCCACATTTCTTCTTCGTTGTGCATGTCCTACTTCATTATCAAAGGACTTGAGTGTTCCTTCTCCTTTTCACATCTTGTTCCAGGTTAGCATATACTCATGCAATTCGCATCAACAAGGACTCACTTTGATACCAAACTTGATCCAAGATCTTTTGCTTATAGATGCATCAGAATTGCATGAAATAGGTCTTATAAGCCATGGAACTTAAAAGCACATAAAACAATGTGGAAATAACATGATAAGAAAGAAACCATGACACAAATATTTGATTACGGAGTTCATCCAATTTGGACTACGTCCCCTTGCCCTTCTTAATAGTGGGGAGGCCTTCATTCATTAAGTGATATAAAAGGAGATAAAAGTAGAAGAAACATTATTTACAATCCTTATACCTCCCTGCTGGATGATGGAAGAAGAATGGAGATCCCAACTTCAGAAATAGATAGTACCACTTAAATCCTAGCGAAAAATCATACAAAAATGCCTATCCAAACACCCAATTTGGATAATCGGTCCTTCTGCAACTTCTCAGAACCTCCCTGCTACTTAAGGCAAGGTCCCGACCTACTGCCAAGTCAGGGTCTGCTCCACACAATGGCTTTTGAACTAATAGTCTGGTCATCTCTGCCTTTCTCCGATGTGGATAGTCCTTTATATATGCTGGCAGTAACCCCCTCAAATCCTGAGCAGTTCTAAACAATGGACTAGAGCAGTTCTAAACAATGGACTAAGTTAGAAGGTGGGTTTGATTTAATATCAAGAATCTCGTGTCGCAAAAACAACCCTTTCTTAACACGGAAAAACTCTTTAACTACAAGTTTAACCCGACGGCCTTTTATTATCGGCGTTCCAATCAGAAAACAGACCAAAGCCCATATATCAAGTGCCATGCAATAGCCACGGACATGACAACTTATTAAACACAGTTCAATATATATGTCGGGCTTCATTGCAAATTGCAATCGGCATAGAACCGGGGTTGGCACTCCATATAATTGCTCCCTTTCTGTGAACTGTGACTGTGATATATCACATCAAAACTAGATTCTTCTGGGGTTGATTCATAAACACCTAATCCCCTCTGATCGATTGGGATCCTACGGGGGGCCACTTCAGAAACACTTTCCCTTTTGCGATGGGCGATTGTGATTTGATTGCATCAGAAACATAACTCCCTTGGGGCCAATTTTCTTTAAGCTGCAACCTCTTCCTCCTTCAAGCTGTGATATATGGGAGTAATAACAACCTACCACTTGGTGCTCTGCCATTCACTGAGAGTGTCTACCACGTCATCTCCTCCTGCCACCTATTCAAGTCAAACATAAACTTTGACTTACGCTAACTTCTTCGTACGAACTTGGATTTGAGTGTTGTTCACACCATTGGAATTAGGATGACGAGAACTTCAATCCGATGCTAAGTTTATTAAAATTCTTCCACTTTGAATTTTGAGCCTTATACCATGCCACTGGTACTTCTTTAAATATCCATCTGGATCAATCCTCCCCACTAAGATATTTTGGACCCTCAAAATCATTTTTTGTTAATTAGCAAGTGAGTAAATTTCTCCCTCACTTTCTCTTTCTCCATCCATCAAGGTTTATTCAGATGCATTCCTTTGAAGCCAACATGAATGTACTCCACATCTCCCCATTGTGAAGTTCTGGCTTTCCTGTCGAGTATGATATCTTCGGGAAACTTGTCTAGATACTCTAGTGAAAAATCATCCATTGTAGGAATTTGTGAAACCTCTTCGGTATACATAATCAATGGAGGTTCATAAAGCTTTAGGTTTTCAACATTTACCAAAGCGTACATTTACATATAAGTGGGCAAGTCAAGACAAAAATAATTATCTCCAATCTTTTCCAATATGGTGAATGGACCATATCGAATGGGTCTCAATTTATTCCCTTCTCCCTTCATTCTACCCTTGTTGATTTGGAGCCATACCTTTATCCCAACTTGAAACCGATGGTCAACTCGGTGCATATCATGTCTAGCTTTATATCAAGCCTAAATTTTCTCCAACTACTCCTATACTTCCTAATGAATCACTTGTATCCACTCAATAAACTTTCGTGCTTTGTCCCTATCATCTCATCCATTTCCATCCTCATTTTTCCCAAAGGCCATGTCTAAGATATCCCTTGGTAGATAGCCAAAACATGTCTTGAACAGTGAGTTTTGTGTGGATGAATGTGCTATTCAATTGTATGCATGCTACATATAAGGAAGTTGTTTATCCCACTACTTGGGATGTTTTCCACAATAATCTCATAACAAGTGTACCACGGTGCGGTTGACGATCTCTGTCTACCCATCGCTTTGTGGATGAAATTCCGTACTTCTTTTTAGCTTAGTGTCCATCATTCTCCACAAGTTGGTCCATAACTCTCCAAGAAAGCGAGAGTCCCAATTTGATGCAATAGATGTGGGAAAACCAAAATGGACCCAGACATGTTGAATGAAAATATAAGTATATTTCTCAGTAGTGACCTGCTTTTTACAAGGCATTAAAACACAAATTTTAATAAAATGATCCACGATGACATACAAATAGTTGTGACCTTTCCTAGAAATTGGAAAACCACCTACAAAATCCATGGACACACTTTCCTATGGTCGACTTAGAATAGGGAGTGGTGTATAGAGCCCAAGTTTTCTATTAGAGGGATTTGAAAGAGAAGACAACACACAACCCTTTACAAAGTGAGTCACAATTTTTTTCATGTGAGGCCAAAAACAAAACCTTTGTAAATGACTTCAAGTTTTTTCAACCCCAAAATGTCCAGAGACAAGAGAGGTATGAGCCTCTTGGATTACATGTACCCTTTAATCAATGGGTATGCATAGTTTGCCAAGGTGATACAATAGTTTTCCGTACAAATAATAATTGCCCACTTGCAATCCATGAGTCAATCTTGAATAAATCTCTTTAAAATCATTATCGTTAGCATATTGTTCAGCATAACCTTCTAATGATAAAGAAGCATTTGCAAAACTATAGATGTAGAAATAGGAGGGCAAGAAAGCATATTTGTTACTTTGTTGCTGGTGCCCTTCTTGTATTTTATTAGCAAATGAAACTACTAGAGGAATCCCATCCATCTGAAATTACGGGCTTGTTGAAGCTTGGTATGTGACTAAAGATACTGCAAGGGCTGATGATTCGTATGGATGATGGTCTCCTGGCTGATCAGGTAGTGTTCCCACTTCTTTACACTCTAAACCAAGGCATACAACTCCCTACTGTATGTGGGATAATTCACAATAGCCTAGGAGAAAGTATCTAAATGGTAGCATATAGACTTCCTTTGCTGCATCAATACAACGCCCATGGAATATTCGTTGGCATTGGTTTCAATCTCAAAAGGTTGTTGTAGGTATGGTAAGGGTAGCACTAGCGTTGTGCTGATCTTTTCTTTCAGCGTGTTGAAGGATTTCTGTTTCTTTCCTCCCCACTGAAAGGTCTCATTCACACTTGTCAATGCATGTAAGGGGGCTACGATAACGAAGAAGTTTACAAAACCTTCTCTAATATTGTATGCACCCAAAAAAAATCAGACCTCTGTAACATTTGTTGACTCAAGCCATTTCATAATCGCATCTACTTTAGAGGGGTCTATTTTCAATTTCCCATTACCAACCATGTGACCTAAATAAACTAGAGAGTTCTTTCCAAACTCACACTTTGACAACTTTACATACAATTTTTCTTTTCTCAGAACATCAAGCACTTTCTTCACATGATATACATGTTCATCCCATGTCCTACTATACACAAGAATATCATCCAGATATAAAAGAACAAAATTATCAAGAAAAGGCCTAAACAGATCATTCATTACCCCCATAAATGTGACTGGAGCATTGCACAGTCCGAATGGCATCACCATCCATTTGAACAACCCATGTTTGGTTTTGAATGCAGTCTTCCAAATGTCTTGTTCTGGAACTCTAACCTGGTGATATCCACTACGCAAATCCATTCTTGTAAAATAGACAACATTTTTCAACTGATCTAATAATTCATCAATGCAAGGGAGAGGGTATCAATTCTTCACCGTAATTTTGTCTAGCACCCTATAGTCTACGCACATTCTCCATGTGCCATATTTCTTTGGCATGAACATAATCGGTGCACCACACAAAGAAGAAATTGGTCTAATGACCCCTTGATTTAGTAACTCCTACACCTGTTTTTTGATCTCCATCTCGATAGAAGACATGTTGTACATGCCAATATTCAGTAAAGGAGCATCTTGCTGTAAATGAATCTCATGTTGGATTTCCCATTTTGGGGGAAATCCTCTCAGTTATTGAAATAATCCATCATAGTCAGAAATAATTTCAAACAATTCTTTCTTATGATCATGATCACAACCTTTGAAAGCGTCAGACATCTTGGCCTCTTTTGTTCTCACTACCATAAGCATGCACCCTTTACTAGAATTAACCAGTCTTTTAATTTGTCATGCACTGACAAGGCTAATACTAACTTCCGTATCATGAGCTCTGACTATATATTCCACCCCGTCCTTCATGAAGTGGTATTTATTTTCATGCCGTAAGAAAAATGCCTTCCTTTCATATAGATATGGACTTTGTAAGATAATTTCATAGATATCAAAAGGCACAACATCTAACTCTACCTCATTAACTAATTTAGAAGTAATAATAAATCTGGCCCTACACTGCTTGGTTACTTGTAATTTTTCTTTATTGCTTACCCAACCAAGTGGGTATGGACTCGGATGAGGCTTTGTTTCAAGGCCTAACTTTTTCAATAAGTACTTTGAGATTAAATTTTCTTGGGATTCTCTATTTGTCTTATCCAATTATTAAGTTTTTTCTGCACTACACTCTCCATTGTACATGGGTAGGTCAAACTTTACATCTAGCTTGAAGAATGGTTTCTTAGATGTATGTTTGGAATTTCGATTAGAGTGATGAGAAATATCACCTGAAGAAGGAGAGTGAGGAGGCTCTTATCCACCATCTTCATGATTTGCTGATCTATTATGATTGACACCTTCCTTCTCATGCCCAAGTTCCTTCTCATACTCTGAAAACAACTTGTCCACTTTCTTTGCCATATTGTAGAATACCTTGTGAAACTTTTGTTCCTCTTCCCAATGGGATTCTTCATATGCCACATTTCTTCTTGATTGTGCATGTCCTACTTCAGGATCAAAGCACTTAAGCATTCCTTCTCCTTTTCACATCTTGTTATGGGTTAGAATATGCTCATGCAATTTGCATCAACAAAGACCTACTCTGATACCAAACTTGATCCAAGATATTTTGCTTATAGATGCATCATAATTACATGAAATAAAGCTTATAAGTCATGGAACTTAAAAGCACATTGAAAAATAAGTAAATAACATGATAAGTAAGAAACCATGGCACAAAGATTTTATTACGGAGTATATCCAATTTGGACTACTTCTCTCGGCCCTGATCAATAGTGAGGAGGCCTTCATTCATTAAGTGCTATAAAAAGAGATAAAAGTACAAACAATGTTCTTTTCAATCCTTATACCTCACTGTTGGAATATGGACAAAGAATGGAGAGCCTGGCTTCAGAAACATACAGTACCACTAAAATCCTAGCTAAAAATCATGCAAAAACGCCTATCTAATAATCCAATTCAGATAATCGAGCCTTCTACAGCTTCTCAAAACCTCCCTGCTGCTTAAGGCGAGATCCCGAATTGCTTCTAGGTCAAGGTTTACTGTGCGCAATGGCTTATGAACTAATCTTCTAGTCCTCTCTTCCTTTCTCCAACGTGGATACTCCTTTATATATGCTAGTGGTACACCCCTCAACTCTTGGATAGTTCTAAACAATGGACCAAGTTAGCAGGCAGGTTTGATTTAATATCAAGAATCTCAAGTCGTGGCAACAACCCTTGCTTAACACAGAAAAACTCTTTAACTGTGCGTTTAACCTGGCGGCCTTTTACTATCGGCATTTCTAATCGATAGAGAGACTAAAGCCCATACATCAAGTGCCTCGCGATAACTGTGGACCTGAAGACTTATTAAATATTCAATTATATACTATATATATATATATATATAATATATAATATAAACAATTATATTATATATATATAATATATAGATATATATATAGATCGGGTCTCATCACAAATTGCAATCGGCGTATAACTGGGGTTGGCACTCAATACTACTGCTCCCTTTCTATGAATTGCAATTGTGATATATCACATCACAACTGGACTCCGTTCGGGCTGATTTATAAACACTTGATCCCCTCTGATCTGTAATATGCAATATCGCAATCACAACCAGGATCCTGCCGGAGGCTGCTTTAGAAACACTTGCCTTTTTGAAATGGGTAATTGCGATTTTATTGCATCACAACCATAATTCTCTTGGGGCTGATTTTATTTAAGCTATGGCATTTTCCTCCTGTGATATGTGATATGCGGGACTAATGGCAGTCTGCCACTTGGCACTCCCCCATTCCCTGAGAGTGTCTGCAACATCATCTCCTCGTGCCACTTGTTCAAGTCAAACATAAACTTTGAATTGCTCTAACTTCTTCGTATTAACTTGGATTTGAGTTTCATTCACACTGTCGGAATCAAGGTGAAGAGAAATTCGATTCAATGCTAAGTTTATGCAAATTCTACCACTTTGAATTTTGAGCCTTTTACCATGCCATTGGTACTTCTTTAAAGATCCACCTAGATCATATATCACTATCAGTTCCATAGTTTTATGACTCCTTCCTTTGAGCTATCTTCTTCTTTCCCATCATCCTTGATCCACTCCAAGCGGTTAAGCTTCAACCGAAGTGACCTACTCTGAAACCATTTCTTGGGAAAAATACTAAGAGGGGAGGGGGTGAATCAATATTTTAAAACTCACTTAAACCTTTGAATTCCTTATTCATATTTCTATACACTACTATCATTAATTAAATAACATATGTACATGACTATGATGAAGGAAAACAACATATACTCAGTTAACTAACTTTTCATATATTTCATCATTTGTTCTACATTAACCATTGTATCATTACTTCATTAGCCTTTAATTAAACAATAACCATGAGCAGTAAGAATAGAATAAACCATGCCACATAAGCAACACAACAACACATGGGGACACCAAGATTTTTAATTGGAAACACAATGTGGGAGAAAACCACTGCTTCCATCATCTCTATCTTCATCTTTTATTATAAAGGAAAACATATTAAATTCTTATACTAACGCAGACTCATACTAGTACCCAGGAACCCACCTGCAAAAGGATACAACCTTCTCTCATTCTATAGTGCCCACTAGAAGGGAGCTCCAACCCCCTGATCTTTATACTGACACCCACCGGAAGGGAGCTCCGACCCCCTAATCAGATTTACTAGCTACCACTGGAAGGAAGCTTCGACTTCCTCATTGAAGGCTCCAACCCGCAACACCTATGTGGACCACGTTTCATAATATTTCATACTGGATCCACTTGACTCACAACATCAAACTTGAATGCCACTTTTCATCATATTTTCAAACTATACCCACTACCATCATTTAAGCCCAATACCAAATAACAATTTTGAAACCAATCCTTGTATCAAATCACTCAATCACTGAACCAACTAGATCACCAAAACAATCATTGAATCTTAATAAATCAATAAAACTAGATCAAACTAAACCAAGATAGATCATATCAATGTGTAACTACTCATCAATAAGCCAAACAATGTTACCCATCACAGAAACCAACTGTTTCTACTGCAAAACCTAACCAACCATATGCCAAAATATATACACTACTATTCTGAATAATACCAGCGTATGCACGCACTTCTCCTTAAGAGGACCTGCGTACATATCTCAAAATGATGATAATTGAATCTTAATATTTGTACCACCGAATTAGTCACTCAATCACAGACTGAACCCATCACATATCACTAAACCAAATACAGATCATCACACAGTAGCATGATCCCTAGTCAACATATCATCTAATAAAGAATTCAACCCAACTAGAACTGTCAAATATAACTTATAATGAGATAGCCATCATCAACAGACAACAAAAGACATAACAAAACTAATCAAACATCATTAAAAACTAATATTGAAAAACCCTACTAGATGTATGTGACTCTTATAGAGAACTTCCATGTATGTATGCACTTTTCATACTTTACACCTGCGTACAGATTCTGAACTTTTCGTAGAATGTATACACAACTACCTAGAGGCATATCCGCATATGTACACAACTTCTCAATCAAAAAACCCAATATACATATCTATAGTCATTGAGTCATGCTTATGGTGAAGTAAAATAATGAGTGTGGACACAAACAATTCCCCGAGCCCAATAATGGGTCTAGCCGCAATTGATACATTCTATGGAAGATTTCCTTAAGTTAGAACCAATTAAGAGGGCCTAACTCTTAGTACGATTATCCCATTTGATGATGTCCTAGCTTGCTCACTCCAGCTATCTCTCGTTTCCTTGTTCAAATGCTTGAAACACGTAAACAACAACAAATAACAACCATGATAATAGAAAAATTGTAATTCAACCTAATTAACAAGTCAAGAAACATTAAGCCATGAACATGTAAGATGACACATCATGTAGGAAATCAATCATAGTTGCATATATATTGAATCAAGAAGAGATTACAATCATTGCCTTGATATTGCCATTCTCTTCCGACAAAACCAGGTTCCCACACACTTCTGCTAGCATTCCATGATGGCCTCAACAATAATAGTTCTAAGGCTCTTCCATTTAGGCTTCACACTAAACCAAATTGACACTTCTCCCTCACACAACTAGATATCTACAACTATGAATAGCTTATTGTTCACTCCAAACTTAAGTAGCACTAGCACACCAACATTAACACTCCAACACTAACACTAGCTTGTGCTTGGGAAAAAGGGAGGTTTATATAGGATGAATGGATGGGAGATGGATCCTCTTCTCATGGGAGAAGGTCTTATCTCTTGAGGTAGTTCCATCATTATAGGGGAAAGGAGCCCAAACTGACATCCTCGACCCCATCTAGCCAAACCATTTACCAGAGTTCCGTTACGAAGCTTCTAGAGCTGGAAGCTTCAACTCTTTATTTAAAAAACTTTCCATAAGAGGATCAGCATGACTGGAACAAAGCTCAGTCACTCCAGTCAGCGGTAGGGATAGTTGTAATCCTTACATATCGACATGAGGAGGACAAAGGCCATTAGTGTCGATCTTGTAAACTGGGAAAAACATAAGATTTTGGGGAGATGGTGCAAAAGGGAATTGTTCTGCTCATGAAGAGGGACACAAAGTGAGTTTATTCATGAAGGGAAAGCATGTAGGGTTCATTGTAGAGGTCCTCCAGGATCAAGGAATGGGGAGTATAGGGACAGTGAAAAAAATTTGTGTAACAGATGCCCCCTAAAGTGTGAAGGCTAAACTAGAGTGAGGGATGAACTTCTTTATGAATCAGTACGAGGAATCATAGTTTGTCATCAGAAAACATGCGAGAAAGTACAGATACATATACATAACTGAGAACACCTTCGAATGATACATGAATCATGGCATGGATGCATCCATCTAGAGAATGATCATGTAAATGGATCCAGGTACGGGCGTAGCCATCTGTTAAAGAGGATCATAATGAAACCAAGGTATAGTCGTATCCATCCAATAATGAGAAGGATCATAGATGATAACTCATGGTATGGTTGCAACCATCCATCTAAAAAGAGACATGTATATCAACATAAGCATGTCACATCACTTCGTAACCTAGACTTTCTGTGATCTGAGCCTAGGGTCTTACGCTCCAACACAACCCAATCAAGGTACAAATTCTAACTTGTGAATAGATGTGTTGATGTCGAACATGTTCGAAAGTCACTTGATTACCAGTCAATGATGTTAACTGTTAACAAGCATGAGAGAAACCACCAATAATGACAATGGTCCTCAAGGTACTATCAACACAATCCACAGAATGTGAATAAGGGAACTGAAGTCAAACACCCATGAAATCACTCGATCAAAAGCCAATGATATGAACTTGTCGTCAAGTATGAAGAACTTTTCATTAGGGCATTCAAGCTCTAAGGTACTAGAAGGGAGTCTCTCAGTCAACTTCCCAGATAATGAGTTGAAGTCGATGAAAAACGATCATGTCAAAGGATGGCCATAATGTATCCCACATCATCGACGCGAGACAAAAGGATGCAAAATGATTTTGGATGATATAGAGAATAAGAGGTAAATGTAACTGCAGAAGGACAACTCTTGAACATATTGGTGACACGATTGGAAGTTTGGCATCTTGTGGATCCATAGGATCAGTGGTCATGATGATGTGGAAGAGATCAAATGAAAGGCAAAAATGAACAGCCCAACATAGGAAGGTCAACACTACAAAGGAGGATATCCCAACCCGACATGAAGCAGAAAGTGTCATGTTCAAGAGTAAGCTGCCAACACAATTGATTAGACTTCCAAATTTTCCCCCACCATTTCTGGTAGGTACCCCAATTATTTTTTAATTGCAAGCTTGAAGGGGATAGCATATGCTTGCACTGTAAGTTCATCCTTCGGAAGAATCTGACCTAGTAAGTTTAACGAGCCCTAGGAAGGAGAAGCTCATGTTCACCATGACGATGCATATGATGTTGTTTTATATTTTAACGAGCTTGACAAAGGTGTAATTTGGTATCTTTTTTATGTTTAGAGAGTTTGAAAAATATATGGAAAAGAAAGCTTCACATGGTCCCTTTTCATACGTTGGTGTCTCTCGAGCCCGAAAAGGTAGAAAAAAATACTTGAGAGAACTGCTTGACCATTTCAATCAAGGAGTACCTTTTTCATAAATAGTGCATCCCAGCCCAAAAAAGGGGTAAACTTATACTGGGCACATGATGTTTTGCATTCATTAACAAGTTTGAAATGACAAGGGATCAACTATATTTTCACTTTTAAAGGGTCAGAAAAGAGCTTGAAAGTGGACCCCCCATTTTATTCTCTTTTACGAGTCAAAAGGGAAAAATGCTCGGCAATATTTTGATATGAGTTTTATGAGTCCAGAAAAGAGATGAAATGTGACTCAACATGGAGGAACCAGTGGTATAAAGGGTAGAAACTGATTCCGGCAATGATGGAACTACTCAAAACATGTAATGGTCAAGAGGATGGCTAATAAAACCACTCATTGTTGTGGTCCCTCACGAAAGGAAAAACAACCAAGTGAAAGCATATCATCAGCCAAAAAGATGGTGGCGATGGAATGAAACAACCAAGGCTCATCTAGCAGAAATTAGCTAATAAAAATGGCAATCACGAGATGTAAATTTGGCATGGGTTAATTTTTACACAAGCTTGAACAATGGAGAACTCTGCCTAGATTTAGTTTCATGTTTACACAAGCTTGAAACAAAAAACTATGCTTGCTATAAGTTTTCATGCCCCCGGGATAATGACTCAATCAAGGTACATGCCCCTAAGCTTCATTTCAATCAATTAGGTGGATGGAATGAAGGTTCACTTTCAAGATCTTGGAAAGACATGAATGGGATTTTACAAGATCTTAATCGAAGACTTGATTTGGAAAAGGGAGTTGCTTCATTTTTAT
>APFE030987464.1:26897-37603 GCA_000404065.3 Pinus taeda
TTGTGTGAGGTATCAGAGGGAGGTTGAGTATTCTGCAGAGGTCAACTTCTCTTGAACATATCGGCGGCACGACAGTGGACTTGGCAGTATTTGACATCAAATGATCAGGGGTCATGGTGACAG
The DNA here is from genome assembly GCA_000404065.3 of Pinus taeda. NCBI lineage: Eukaryota > Viridiplantae > Streptophyta > Pinopsida > Pinales > Pinaceae > Pinus > Pinus taeda. Next base: position 27,021 of record APFE030987464.1, read on the forward strand.
GGCAATTAGCAGATGAGAGGTCAAACAGGATAAGGCAAACCCACAGAGGCAAGTGTAAAAACAAGATGAGATGCCCACACCCAGACACGAATGCAGACAAGTGCCATGTTCAAGAGTGACATACTGCCGACACGACAATAACTGTGGTTCAATTTTCCCCACCATTTCTGGTGAGTACCCCAGTTATTTTTTGATGACAAGCTTGACGGGGATAGCATATGCTTGAAAGGTGTCATTTCGATGGAATCTAATGTCATCAAGGTTTAACGAGTCTGACAAAGGAAGAACTCAATGCCTTTTCATGTTTAGAGAGTTTGAAAAGACAGTGGAAAAGTAAACTCCAGGGGTGTCCTTTTTCGTAAAGTTGTGTCTCTCAAGCCTGAAAAAGTATAAAACAATGCTCGAAAGAACCGCCCGATCATTACGATCGAGGAGTACTTTTCATGAGTAGTGATTTTGATCTGAAAAAGTAAAAAAGTGATCAAAACCATGTTGCTTCGTAACCGTTAACGAACCTGAAACGACAAGGGTCCGACGATATTTTCATTTTTTTACATGGTCAGAAAAGGGTTTAAAGACGACTGCCTCTCATTTACTTTTAACGAGTCGAGAGGAACAACTCGGAATTCTTTTCATGTTTAGAGAATCAGAAAAGAGCAAAAAGATGACTCCAAAGTGACTTTTTCGTGCAGTTACCGAGTCTGAAAAAGTATAAAACACAACTCGTTTCGTCGCCTAAGTCACACAAACACCTGTTGCTGCACAAAAGCTAGTGTAAAATCCATTTTCGACGCAAATATACATTAAAATATTCATAAAATGACTTTTAAAACCTATTGAGGGTCAAAAAGTTATAAAATAGGTGAAAATGGTAAAAAACAAGAATTACTTTTCACTTTTACCTTTTGAGAGTGACATTAGGGCTTTTGGTGTGCGATCTTCAAGCGACGATTGCGACAAATCCAGTTGACCATTCGAAGCACCGTCAGTGCTAGGTAAGAGGCCTCCTCCCCCACTCCATTTTTATCCATTTCAAATTTGCTTTAGGTTATTTTATCATCCTCCATGGAGGGGATTTTAGAAATGAGGGTTGCGCCCATTGGCGCGGGTTTCGGGCATGGACCCGCGCCAATGGGGCAACTTTCCCTAAAGGCTCCTGCCCATGGGTGCGACTGTTTTAGAAACAATCGCGCCAATGGTCGTGTGGATTCCTTGCTTAAATTTTAACAAATTTAAAAGGATTTCACTACATTTTTAAGTTACACAAGGGTCTAATTCAATGTTTCGGGCTTGTGATTGCAGGGAAATACGTGAAAATGGTAGTTGTATGGAAGGAACGAGAACATGACCAAGTGGACACATTGGCCTTAGCGGATGAGGACTGCATGGAAGCTCTCAGAGCTTGTGGGCTCAAGAAATGCTTCCTACTGTCCTATCTACGAGCTCAGCCAGAGCTCTTGCAGTATCTGATCATTTTATGGGTTGTACAGGAACAGGGGTTCCAAATATGGGACCAAGTATTGGAATTAGATGTATCTGATGTCTACTTCCTCACTGGATTGTCACGTAGAGGGCCAATGCCCCGATTGACTGGTAGTAGGCCATCCGGCGAGAAGATGGAAGAGGTGAAGGCTCGAGTTTGCCCAGGGGCAAGATATGGGTCAGGGAGCTCGAAAGTGGATATCCCCACTATTCAGGACCTGACACTCAGAGCTTTACTATTTACCATCACACGAGCTATGGGGGCATAGGCGCCCCACAAAGCTACAAAGAATCACCTGATACTGGCGACAGAGTGCCTTAGCCCGACGGTCTTCAATTGGTGTCGGCTGTGACGACTAATATGAAGAGGCAGCGAATGAAGGCCAAGCGTGGCAAGCTGCAACATTTCGGCTACGGCTCCATCTTGGTGATGTTCTTCTTGGAACGTTTACCAATCTTCCAAGGCCAAGGGACCTTTGTTCCTAACCTGGCACCTCGAGAGCCGAGGATGGCTCGATGGGCGGCACTGATGCCGAGAGGAGGGGGCGGTCAGCAGATGTCGTTTAGACATGAGTTTTTTGGGTGGCTTCGCTGCCAACTGATTGTGGTGGAGGACTAGCCGTATGCAGGGACAGACTTCACCGGTGACCCTGACCTCCCATTGCCGGAGGGAGAGGACTGGGATGAGGAGATAGGTATGACCTCGTTTTTTGATTTTGTGTTTTTATGATTTTTTTTTTAATACATGCTTGCTCAAATAACATTTATATGCATATGCAGATGTTAGTCCGGAGCATCTAGCTTGCATGTCTCCCATTGTGAGGAGACACCAGGCAGTAGGAGTGGATCCTCAGGAGGAGGGTGGTGACAGAGGAGAGCTCATTCAGAACCTCGAGGCTATCACTTGAGGGATTCCTAATTACGCTCGGCTAGCGGATGTCCCGCTAGCATACCAGAGGCACATGGTGGGGGTGCCAACTCGCATCCACCGACTCCTGAGATGTTTAGTGCGAGCGGTGACATGCTACCATGAGCACCACCGGGACTAGATATCTAGGCTTTCTTTTCTATGCATATTTTTTGAGAGACATGTTGTCTCCGGATGTACTAAGACAAACATGTATTAATTTTTGATGATGCACGCAGTGCAAACATTTTTCACACACACACACACACACACACACACACACACACACACATATATATATACATATGTTTTATGGTTTATTGTGTTTTATGCTTCTTATGTTATTTTGAATTACATGTTATGCAAATGCCTGTCCAACACATAATTAGCTAATGCATCGGTTAACGTATTAAGTCGTCTTGGAATATGTTGATAAGTAACGAAATCAAAATCCCTTTCTAACAACTTAACACGTAAATACAACCTTAAGATCTGATGGTCTTTGACGGAATAATGCCCATTGAGCCGGTGGACGACAAGCTGAGAGTCCAAGTTTACAACCAATTTTTGAATACTGAGGTTAATCACCTCAACTAGCAATTCAATCACCACACTATACTTAGCGACATTGTTCATTGTACAACCTAGACAAACTCCTTGAAGATTTACTAACTCACCATGAGGATCATAGATCACCCATGCTGCAGATGACAAGTTGCGTGTACTGTGGGAGGCACCATCAGCGAAACCAATGTAAGGTGATCCAAACATCTGTCCAAGAAGAAAAAAGACACAATAAGCAGCAATCATGCCGACACACCAAGACAAAAACATGAAAACATGCACATACAACACACTTGTTGAAAGCACACGTATGTACAAAAATAGAGATTGCACGCGTGATACTTGTTCAAGTCAAGCCCATTTCTGGACTTACCCTATTGCACTGCTGTGTGATTGGCCTAGATAATGTAGGCATCGTCTCAGCCTGTTTTGTAAAATGATCAACGGCATCGATGATCTGCCCATGCCCCTCGGCCGAGCGAGGGTTACAAGCTAGAGGATAAATGCCCCCTTGTGCAGAGGGGCCGAGGGTAGCAACAGAGTGCAATGGGGGATCAGAACGAGTAGAAACCAAACCGAGAGAAGCAAGGTTCGGAGGTGGGAGTGAAAAGACACCCATGAGGGTAGGGTCCTTGAAGAGCCCAGCTCCCACACTCTCTAAGGGAATGGAGGTATGCTCCAAAAAAGGCACATTGCCTTCGGAAGAAGAAGCGAAGAAGGAGAGCTACTCTACCGTGACAATTTTCCCCTGATGAGGGAAACGAATGACACGAAAGAGGGATGAAGCCACGGCACGCATGGCATATGTCCAGCTCCGGCCCAAAAGGAGGTTGTAAGTAAGATTTGCATCAAAAACTTCAACTTCCACTTCAATGGTCTTCCCTTCCAAAGTAATCAGCAATTGTTGGAGGATACCGTAAGGGCGAGATTCTCTCCCGTCAAAGGCTTCCAGTGTCGTTGGAGACTGACTCAAAGTCGGAGACCCAATCGCCTTCCAACAAGCAATAGACATAATGCAAGTTGACGCACCTTCATTAATAACTGTACGATGAATCTTTTTTGAATTGATGATGACTTGAATGAGGAAGGAAATCTGGTGAGGCAACCTGGGTACATGGATCTCGAGATCAAAGGTGATCAAATCCGAGTCGGCCGGGTCAATGCCACCGATGGCCGATAGTAGGGACTTCCTTTGGGGGGGGCATCTCTAGAGATCTTCTAAAGTAGACATAGCTGACAGAGCCTGAGCTAAGTCCTCAACGATGCTATAGTGCTGGGTAGCATGAGCATTTGGGTTGTAAGAGGATCTCTGGAGTACACCTTTAGTAGGGGGTCGAATGGGCGTCTCAGTGCTAGGTCTCTCGATATGGAGCGGACCAAAACTGGACGGAGGAGCGCTTGAGGGGACCTCAATCTCCTTCCCGGTGGACAACGGATATTCCTTTGCTCGAGTCGTAATATGAAAGGGAATGGTTCCAGTAATGAACACTTGGGAACCAAAGGGAGAAGAAGACAAGGATGGATCAACCCCCATCTGGGTTTGCTGTGAGGGGAAAGGTTCTTTTAGAACCACAGGAATCCCATGAGCACCTTTCAATAAACGACTAACTTCGGACCGCCTTGGGCAGTCTTTGGTATAGCGATCCTCGTCACAGATAAGACAAGGATACTTCGGTTTACATTTGGCTCCTTCCTCGGGTGGAGGTTTGGAGGAGTCTTGTTTGGGTTGCTCAGATTTATTCTTCGCTTTCCCCTTTTTCTTTCCTTTCGAGGCTTTATCCGCCGTGGTGGACTGAATGGCGTTGACCTCAGAAGTATTTCTGGAATTAGATACACCCTGAGAAGTGTTTTCATTTGAAGCATTCGATTTTTTCTTCCCAGGGTTCGCGGATGATTTCTTCGACGACGGATTTACAGAGCCAATAACACCGTCAACAGATGGCTTTGGCGGAGCTTTGGATGTTCCATGTCTCAGGGCATCAGGAAAATACTCATATAAGGTACCTGACTGAGAATAAACTAAGTCGAGGTATTGAGCACGCACGATAGCTTGCTCTTCAGTTACACAAGCCCCCATAGCAATGTCTTGTGCGATTTTAGGGACAAAGGAGGTCGTGAACCAATTGGTTAGGAGTTAATCAGGAATCCAGAACTTGATCAACCGACGACGTCGTCTCCATTCATGTATATGATTGGATATCTGGATGGCCGTGTCCTGTTTGAGAGACGTGAGGAGATGCATCCCTCTCTCATACTGAATGGGTAACTGAAAATGAGTTAGGAATGTCATTGCCAATGAGTTGAAATCTTGAAAGGATGCACGAGTCAACTCAATGTACCACTTAGTAGCCGAGCTGGTGAGAGTCCTTTGGAACAGGTGGAGTCGGATTGAATCGTCAAGCCATGAATTTGACGAACACCAAAGATGGTAAGTCATAACATGGGCTTGAGGATCCTCTCCAGCTTTTCCAGAAAATTTGGGACAATCATCGGGTATCTTGGTTGGAACCGGTGGCCAGAATGGATTATGAAGGATAGGATCATTAGTCAATTTAGATACATCTGGCAGTTCCAACGTTGCTAAAAATGGTAGCTGAGGATTGAAGGACATCTGTGGCTATGGATACGAGGTAGTACCAGTGTTCCAACCAGTTGCTGGTTGCCCCCATTGATTTTCTCCGGACGGACCAGATCCATAAGGGTTTTGTCTGTAGGGATTCTGTCCATAGGGGTTGTAGCCATAACTGGACAGTTGACCCTAGATCTGCCCCCTAGTACCCCATTGATTACCAACCTGACCTATAGGAGCAACATACTGTTGCTGGTAATTTTGATAAGGAGCGACCTGCATCTGTTGATAATTTTGGTACGGGGCAAACTGAGCTTGCCCCTGGGGTTGCTGGTAACCATACGGTTGTTGGGCTCCATACTGAGCCTGGGACCAGGCTGCGCTTGGTAAGAAGGTTGGGATTGAAACCCACCTTGCATCTGAAGACCAGTTTGAGTCTAGGGCTGAAAACTGGGTTGAGCTTGAGAAGCAACCACCATCTGCATGCCCGGTTGAGTAGGCCTAGAAAGATGTCCTTGAGAGGATGGAGATTGTGCCACCTAGCCGGAAGGTTGCCCTGGTTGAGTTTGGGATGGACCCACTTGCCCAGAAGGTTGATCTTGCTGGGTGTTAGGTTTTCCTTGTAAAACCGAGGGTTGTCCTTGCGGAACAGATGGCTGCGCAGACTGAACGGTTGGTTGACCTTGGGGTTGACCAACCTGTCTAGATGGTTGACTAGGCTGAGCAGTGGGTTGGTCTTGCTGCACGTAAGGCTGACCACCCTGCCCAGAAGGGTACCCTTGCTGAATTCCAGGTTTTCCTTGTTGAGGATAAGGTTGTCCCAGATTTCCAGAGGGTTGTCCAAGATAGGTGAAAGACGAACCACAATAGGCCGAAGGTTGTCCCCAGAAGGGTTGTCCTTGTGGGCCTCCAGGCTGCCCTGGATAGGTTTGGCCATAATACTGCTGCCCATAATTAGGCTGCATGTAGGATGGTTGGCCTTGATACGATGGTCCTTGGTAAGGCTGTCTTTGATCCGGACGGAGCACTTGGCCACCACCATAACCAGTGGTACCCCACACGACACTTAACGGGACCGAGACCTCAACCGCAGGTTGAGATGGCAAGGACATATACAAATGATGCCCTATGGGGTCATAATAACGAGTTGGACCTTACGCACTCAGATTCTGGACGGCTTGCAAATACTGATTATATGCCTCCCCTACTAGAATGGCACCAGAAGAAGGTGGGGCACTAAGTGAAGGATGAACAACTCTGGGTGTATGTGCTGATTGGCCACTATGTACTAGACCGTGGGATGGACCAGCAATAGTAGTTACAATCGAAGATGTTGTAATGGCACTAACAACCGGTGTTGAAGACGCTACACAAACAGTCAGAATAGTCGGAACTGACGTGACAACTGTATTGTGAACTTGTGAAACAAAAGATCCCGTAGTGGGAGTGATGTTGTGATCCCACATGGTACCTGAAGAGGAGTTCCTAGAACCCATGGCATCCCTCAAAGCCTTATAGTGTAAGGGTACGGTAACAACGAGAGGGGTGACAGTAAAGGCCGGAGTTATAACCGAGGATGTGGCCGGGATAGGAGTCTCGATACTTGACAAAATAGGTGTCTCGTTTGCTATAGGAGATGTGTCATCCATGTCGGAGGAAGACATCGGGACCGAAACACTAGTAGAAGTAGAAGGAAAGTCCTCTTCGTAAGGCTCCTAATCAGGGTTCCAAAATATATTGTGAAGATCGTCTTCTGGAGCGCGAGAGTTCAACGGTTGGACACTTGGAATAATAGGAAAAGTGTCACCACAAACTGGTGTCTCAGGAGCAGCAGAAGAAGGAGACCCTTGGTCACTAGGGACGGGAGATGGGATCGATGGATCCACCAGGATGATTCAATTCAGAAAATCCTAGACAAGCTAACGAGAAAAGGCCCTACTCAAACTAACACAAAAAAGATCTAACAGGGTAAGTGTGAATGTGGCCGAATAAATTTTAAGACACAAGGACATAACTTGACCTTTTCATCTTTAAAGAGTCAAGAAAAGGACAAAAAGATGACTCTAGTCGCCTTTGAATGTTTAGTGAGCCCAAAGTGACAATTGCTCAGGTGAGCCTTTTCTTTTAGAGAGTCCAAAAAGGATCAAAAAGTGACTACTCTGGAGAAATAGGCAAAGGGTTTACCAGACAACCCATAAAACTGCATATACACCTTAGCAATCATATAAAAATCAAGGACTTTCCGTACGACAGTCAATATTCCCGAATGTTATGTTCGGTGTGTTACGGGTCGTAAGGCAGCAGACACAGCTTCCTATGGATAAAGGATGATAACCTAGTGGGGTCTCCCCATATACTCGACGGTACGTGGGAGGACAAGTCCGTACTAGACCAAAATTGAGTCACAAAAGGAGGAATCACCCAACCTTGAGTGGAAACAAAAGTGACTAAGTTTAACGACGCTGGAGCACGTCTCTAGCCTAGACCTCTACTAGAATGTGAGCGTTATGTTCCAATGCGTTGTTAGATTCATTCGGTTTATTTTAAAGTTGATCCTGTATTAGGTTTCAGTTTTCAGGCCTTACCGTATGTAATCTCTCAAAATTCCCTAAATGCAATCTATATGCCAAAATATGTCATTTCATTCGATGAATGCTAATTACAAGAGAGTTCAAGAGCTTTCATGCAAACGAAACGATCACAAAACAACAAAGAACTTCCCTAATCCAGCTAATGCAAATTAATAAACTTTTCTTTAAGATCACTAATCACTAATCGAAATGAAAAGTTCTAATTCTCATTAACTAATACAAAGCAAAAGAGATTTTTCTTTTTGATGATGGTAAAATGCACTAAATAACTTTGAGTAATGACAACAAACAAATTCTATTCAATACAAGCACATTCAGTTCCATAAATCACAAATCAAACTTCCAAAAAACAAGAAAGATCCCAAAGACACCAATGAGCCGTGTAATCTAAGCTCAAAGTGAGACAAAGTGGGAATTCAAGTGAAGACAAAGCAAGTCACCTAAATAACGCAACAAAACGATCTACAACCACCAAACAAGTGCACGGGAGCAATCAAAGAATCGACTGGGCCACTGGAAGATCAAAACACTTGAGGAAGGCTCGACACACAAAGCCACTAGATGTCCTAGGGCTAGAAATGTGAAATCTATAGAAAAAAGCAAACACCTAAACGGTAACGATCAAAGCCAGCCAAATCACACTCCAACACACTCAAGTAGTCTGAAAAAGGTACCTAGAACAAAAACCAAGCTCAGAGGGCTCTCAGCCAAGCAAACTTCAAAAGTTCCCAGGCCTGGCGCGACTGTCAGGCTACAACTAGCGCCTTTCAGGGATTGGTGCTGGTTGTAAATGTGCAACTTACGCCAACTGGCATGACTGTAATGCTATAAACAAGTGCCAGCCGAGTTTGCTATGGAAAAATAAAAGGCAAAAGAGCCAAGGCTAAGTCAACAGTACCCAGGTACACCAAGGGGCAAGAAGAAACACAAGGATTCAACCCAGAAAGCTAATCAAGCAAGAGAAACCAAGAAATAACCAAGAAACAAGGCAAGTTCCAAGCCGTTCAGTTCGTAAACCAAACTAGAGATGGATTGAAGTGGCGTTGATCTACTTTGCTAATGCGGAGCAATAGCGTTTCAAAGGCTATCTAGCTATACTTCAGGCTCCGTCTAAAGTTTACAAATCAAACAACAAGACAAAAAAAGCAACAAGGCAAAAAGCCAACTCCCCAGTGGAGTCACCAAAATGTTGTGGAGGTAAATCCCCTATGCGGACAGAGGCGATCCCACTAGCCCAAATGGGGTCTAGCAACAATCAAACAATGCTAACACACAGGTTCCTAATTGCAAATTAAAGACCGATGATGAGGGCCTACCTCGAATCCAACACTAGTACTTGTAGAAGAGTCGTCACTCCCGTTCTTTCGCTCCGGCTGGTCACAATCCCCACAATCTTTGTGAATAGACACCTGCACATGCAAAGAACGACACAAATACAAGCATAAAATCCAAGAGATGCAACTATATATCAGTCAGAAAGGATATAACTCAAACATCATTATAAAGACAATAAGAGTGGAACCATAATGATAGTCGTCTATTATTATTGATAAACAAAGAAGATACAACCATATAGTCTACGACTCAAATCCTCCTTTGGCTGGGTGATCAGCAACACATGCCTTGCAAAGCTTGTTGGGAATGGGGAACGAGCCTCTCTCTCCTTGGTTACTTGGACAAGAATCTCCTCACTTTGGATTTAGCCTTATGGGGATGAAGAAGGCTTCTTGTGGCATGAGCTTAACAATTCTCAGACTTTGGGACTTCGAATTTGGAGCTTGAAGAGTAGAATTACTAACTAGCTTGTCAAAGGCAAAATGATAAGCTTATATAAAAAGAGGAGAAGCAGTTAGGATCATCCACAAGATTCATGGGATTGGCCTTATCATTAGGAAGCTTCCATGAGAGGTGGAGAACTACTTCTCTTCTATGGAGATTCAAAGCCCAATTGAACTAACTCAAGCTGGAATCAGTTCATGAATAGGTTAGGAAGAACCTTCGCAATTTGGTTTGTTAAAAACTTTACCCAACTGGGCTGGCGCGAGTGCAACTCTGAGACAGAGCACCAGCTGGCGTGCCCTCTTTGGAGGATTCCCCCCATTGGCGCAAGTGATACACTGTGGAACAACGCCAATGGAAAAAGGGCTTTTTTTATGGGTATTTTGCAGAAGGTGTCTTCAGGGCATATGAAGTACATACTCAAGGGGATATAATGCAAGTGTTTTCAAGTTATGTCACTTCCCACAGGTCTCGGAATAAGTCTTCCAATGTGCGAGAGAAAGGTGTTATCACTCAGGTTTTCCTAGAAGTTGTGTAAGAGGAAAGTATACCTGAGGTAACCACAAACCAACCTTTTAGATGCAGAATCTAGCCACTCTGCATCCAGAGAGGGCTCTCTATGATTTATCTTTGTTCTTGGAAGGTTTTAGGCTAGTTATAGATTCAAGAGTTTGTTTTGGGAAAATGGTGG
>APFE030987471.1:2631-12983 GCA_000404065.3 Pinus taeda
CCCCCCCCCCCCCTTTCAGTATTATTCCCAACAATATAGACCTCGTTTCTTGTTACTAGACTTTTTCGTACAACAAAGCATGCATCCTCATATGAACCTAGCTACTTTTTCTTGCATCTTGAACTAATAAAAATTCTTTTGCAATTTGTCCAATGTCTTCCCTACACCAAAGTTCCTTACATCCTTGGATTTGCGAGCCTCTTTAATCGACTGCAATCGCTCACATTTACAAACACATAACTTATCTATCTTTTACCCATCTTAGAGATGGTAGTCAAATGTGTTGTCACCATAATGCACATGACTCCAGATATGAAATTGTTGAAACACCTCCTTGAGGTCCTCATCCTCTACATATGCCTCTTTATATGCATCATGGGTGAATGAATCCATGTGCATTAGAGTTCCCAAAGTTGTGATCATTGATGTGGGTGGGCTTGAAAGCATGTCATCTAACTTGTTTATGTTTCCCTTATTGTACTTGATCACTAATTGAATTTTTTGTAGAAACCCCATCCACTTGTAATTAATGGTCTATTGTACCTTAATTTAGACTTGTAGGTACTCTAGTGGTTGGTAATCTGTGTTAATTTGGAAACTCAGGGAAAAATTCCCTCCTTTTGGACAATCTTCCTCATCAAGAAAGATCCCTCCTAGCCCTTGGAGGAATTTAATTTGGTTAAAGAAAAATGTATTTTTAAGGAGGAAACCCACATGTGCACAGAAGGATAGGTTGACCCTAAAGAGAAATTCGTCACCCTTGGAAGAATATAAATACAAGACAAGTTAACCTCATTTGGATATCATCATCAAGCATATTATTCTATCTTCTATGGTTTGTCTCTCACAGGTTTGAATTTGGTTCACGCATTGGTTCATAGAAGTTTGAAATTACAAGGCCTGAGGCTCACACATCTGAAAATGATATTTTTTTCCATAGACATAGGGTTGGAATGAAATATTCTCATCTAGAGCCACTCACATTACACAATTCTCCCTATAGATGGCAGGCTATAGCCACACACATGGTCACTAGTGCCTTGTGAAAATGAACTAGCATAGTTTGACCGTTGATCGCAAAATTTGACCGTTAGTCATAAGCATGGAAACTTTGTTTTGGATCAAATTTGCCCACTGTGCTCATTGCTTGGTTGTCAGTATTTTGATTGGTGAATTGGATCATTATACTCTCTCTCTTTACTAAACATTTTATGAAAATCTATTAAGAAGAATAATTTGAAAGGGTTTTCCTGCTTATGGGGGTTTTCCCTAGCCTTTTACCAATTTTGGTGTCTCTTGTTATTTATATTAATTGTCTTCTATTGTTTATTGCATTTACTATTCTATCTACAATTTCATTGAAAATTAAAAGATTGAATTGTTTTCAAATATTGCTAATTGAAGAAAATAATTTGGCTAAAGTAATTGTAACAACATAGGATAGTGGAAAATTAACTCGATGTGAGAGCTAATAAGGTGAAGAGCAAAGCCCAAGGAGACAAGAGAGAAGAGAAATCATTCTTGAAAGAAGTCGAATGATCCTATTTGATTTGGTCAAGATGTATACCTATTACTTCAAGGAGAATGAGAAGTTGGGTGACTCATCTAACTTTGCTACCTTAAATATCAGGTTGGAAGTTATATTATATGGCAATGATGTTTTGGAATATGTGCAAGGGAAGGTGCCTAAGCCTCCAATGAATGCTTCTGATGCTTTAAAATACATGTACAAGAAAGGTTATCTCAAATCTAATAACATTAACATTGATGGTTTACAAGATCATTTGCTTGTTTATGTTGGTAACTTGAAGGAATCTAAGGATATGTATGACAAATTGGTTAGGATGTATGGGGTTAGAAACTTGAATCACATCCTCTCTTTGAAATATTAACTCAAAGAAATAAATATGAACAAAGGAGAATTTGTGAAATATTATATCATGAGGGTACCCCATTTAAAGGATAAATTGCAAGCTGCATGTGAGTAAGTATCTGATATGGATTTAGTATTGGTCACTCTTCGAGGTATTCCTCCCATTTTGGAAACCTTCATTACTACTTTAATAAAAAACATTGTGTTCCCAACATTTGATGAGCTCATTGGTAAATATACTCAAGAAGAGACTAGGAAGGTTGACCGAGGGAGAATTCAAAAACATGAAGTTGGAGAGCCTTCTACACTTGCCACTCAAGATAAGAAAATGAAAGGTAAAGTAGGTCCATCTAATAAAATTAATTATGCACCAACACCTAGGAATTCTAATAGAATAATGAGAAGAGACAAAGATATGTGAAAGAGTGAATGTTACAATTGTCATGAGTTTGGCCACTATGCTCAAGACTGTTAGGGAATGAGGAATGCTCCAAGGTCAAGGTACAACAACAATCATGGATTTGAAAATAGCAAGTTCAATAATATAAGAAGAGATGATCGAAAAGAAAGAGGTGATCGAAGAAGAATACATGCTCCAGATGACCGTGAGGAAATCCAACATCCTGAGAAGAAATCAAAGAACTCCAGGTATGAAAGTTATGTAGCTACTAGTCAATAAGAATATATTCTTATTTCATCCCTTTCTGGTTCTTGTCCTTTGGATTCCAATGATAGCTATCTGGTAGAAATTATGGATTCTAGACACTTATCCAACTATAAGGAATCCCTCTCAAATCGGGTTGAGAGGGAGACACATTTGAAGATTATTCTTAGGGATAATTCTACATATCCAATGAAGGGATTTGGTATTGTCAAGTTTGATTTGGACTCTATAGAATTTGTTCTTCTTCATGAAGTCATATATGTTCTTGAACTAAAGAAGAACTTGGTATGTATTTCTTCTTTGGAAGACGAGGGTATAAGAGTAGCTTTCATCAAAGGAAAAGTCTTTATATGGCCTAAGGAATCTGGGATGAGAGATGGTTTCATCTTGGGATTTAGAGTATGAAGGACTCTATAGATTCAAAAAAATACCTCTACCAGCAATGGTCCATGACAATAATCATCAAAGTGACCTATGGCATTGAATATTGGCACATCTACATTATGATGCCCTGCCTAAAGTTGGAAAGTTGGTTATTGGAGTGGCTGATGTTCAAACTAGTCACGATGGAGTATGTCTAGGATGTACCAGTGGAAAGAAGACAAGGCGACCATTCCCCTCTAGCAAGAAGAAGACCAATGATATTCTTCAACTTATTGATTCTCACCTATGTGGCCCCATGCATGTGCACTCTAGTGGTGGACATCTCTACTACATAATATTTATTGATGAATTCTATAGGAAGAAATTCATATATTATTTAAAGTATAACGATAAGGATTTTGATACATTCAAGGACTTTAAGGCACTAATAGAAAATAAAATAGGGAATAAAATCAAAATCCTTATGTCTAATAATGGTGGAGAGTACATTTTAAATGAGTTCATTGACTTCTGCAAGAAGGAAGGAATCAAGAAGGAAACCATTTTACCTTACTATCCAGAGAAAAATATATTAGCTAAAAGAAAGAATAGGTATATTGTAGAAGTTTCTCGAGCCATGATCGACAATGAAAATTTGTCAAAGCTCCTCTAGGAAGAAGCTACAAATACAATGATCTATGTACAAAATAGGGTTCCTCATCAAGCTTTGGATAACAAGAATCTTGAAGAATTTTTCACTGGTGTGAAGCTTGATATTAGACACCTCAGGATATTTGTTGCCCTGTATATTTCCATGTGCCAAAGGACAAGAGGAACAAGGTAGAAGCCACCAAAAACAAAAGTACATTTGTTAGTTATTGTGAAATTTTTTTCTGGTCAAAGCAATATTGATTTTAGTAGGGATTTAACTTTCATTGAAGATGTTTCCCTTCGAAAAGCAAGGCACCTTCCTTGTAATAGCCTCGGTGAAAAATCCATGTAATAAAAGTTAACAAAGGAAAACTAAGACCACGGTCAAGGGACATGTATTCCAAGATGAATGTTGAGAAAATATATCCTAGTGGTCATCATTAAATGTGTTTTTGGCTAAGGAAATTGGCAAAGGCTAAGGCAAAGGCATTAAAAGGAAAAAGTCATTTTTGGCACATTTATTTATTAAAATAAAGGAAAATAGGAGAAAAGTAAGGTGAAAGGTCACAGGTTGCATGTGAGGAGGAAAATGAAGGAAAATAATGGAAAATGAAGAAAACAAAGGCCCCATTCATAAAAAGGCTTACGATAATTAGTTGGTATCCTTTCGTCAGTTCAAGTTTTGGAACTCTCTCATTATTCTCTCTCTCTCTCACTATTGGTCACTTAGAGTTTTCTTGGAGAACTCTAGCTTTCGATCAAGGAAGTAAACTCAAGAAAAGGGAAAGGAAGGAAAGGAAGGATCAATAAAGGAAGAGAAAGATGAAGCAGATTCAACTTGCAGGTAACATATTGCATGTGTGATTTCCTAGCTGGTTTTGACATGCATGGATTTTCATGTTGGTGTATAGTTCTCTTGTTGTGGGTGGAATGGTTTTTCCAAGTTATGATAGTGGTTTTCAGCCCAACCTTAACTTTTTCCAGATGCCATGGTGAGTTGGGATGTTTATCTTGGTTTTGAGCTATGGATTGCTGGATGGATTTCGGAATCCAGGGAAAAGGTGGTCTCAAGGTTCATTCCCAAATGCTTAAGAATCCCTTGACCAGTTTTGGCAGGATACATGTTAAATACTGAGAGAGAAGTCTCAGTTTAGGGCCTAGCGATCAGGGTTTGGATTGCGGTAAGCCTAAGAGGTTGGTCTCAGTTTAGGGCCAAGTAATCTGAGATTGGATTGTGATAAATCCTGAGAGACAAGGAGACAAAAAATTCCTCAAGGATAGTGATGGATTTCAGATGGCATTCCAAGTTTGGTTCGGTGGTGATAAAAGCACTGGTTTTGGTGTGATCACAGTTTGGTGAGGGTCGAGGTGGTTTAACAGCTAGATTCCTTTGGTTATTTTTGGATTGGTCTATACATGAGATCCCACATTCATGCTTGGTGTTGTACCTTAAGAAACCAATTTCTTGGTTGTAGAGAAATTGCGCTTAAGACATTAATAAATATTATTTATTGTAACTTATTTGTCACTTAGATATATGTTGTGTTCTTGAGTGAAGGACCTAGAGACTTGGCTTTTTACTCTCAATACTTTGGTGACAATGAAATATCAGAATGCCATTTGATTAGCTAAATATGAATGATAAATGAAGAAAGCTTGAAGAAGCTAAAAATAGTATGCTGCCTTACATAAAAACTGCTATCTGTAACTTAGAAGAATTATGAAGGTGATAATCAAATCATGGACAATATGTTGTTTAACATAGAACCTACTATCTATGACTCTTGGAGAAGTTAAAGATAATATGTTTCCTTGCACAGAAACTACTATCTATAACTTAGAAAGAAAGGTGAAAATTTCAAGTACAGGAGTGCTCTTTTAAGGAAATTTAACTTTATCTACCTAAGCAAATAAAGGCCCACAGCTTCATTGCCATACTTGAAGGAAGAAAACATAAGATGACACATAATAGAGAAGTCACAAAATCATACCCAACAAATGCATGGAAACTTCTGATTCTTCATTAATCAACAATTATATCATGAATACAATGGCCTTGCCTCTATGTTCTCCAAAGTTCGAACAATAACTTTTACAATTCCCTTTCGAGCTTTTATCTCTTCTATCAAATTAGTTTTGGAACTGATTTCTTGGAACAACTAATAAACCGCTTTATAACAGTTATAAAACTATTTCCTATTTGAGATTATTCAACTTTATTACAGATAAAATAATGAAACTCATAACAAATGTAAAACTGCACCAAAATCTTTGAAAGGGGGCCACATATATGTCAGGAGTGTTCTGATTGGAAAAACATAAATAAACCTGACCAATCACCTTTTCTTCGGATTCAACTCTAACACTAATTCTTCCCTTTACTCAGTGAAATTAACAAAAACCTTTGGTAACTGCGGAACTGGAAAAGAATTAACTCTGCTTCATAATTCCATCGAATCCGCCTGTTTAGCGTTTCATTGAATTCCCATCGAAAATCGCAATCGGTGCTTTCAAACATTGTATTGACCCAATCCTTAACAAAACCGCAATATAATGGACGCGCTGGATTTATAAAACATAATGTATAGACTATCGAGTTTGGAAACTTTATCGCAGATTGCGATCGGTGAATGAACCAATACATATGCATTCGGCGCTTTACAGACACGCTGGAATTATAAAATGCAATATATAGTTTTCGGGTCCGGGTCACTGTCGCAAATCGCAATCGGTGCTTTCAATTGGTGCTCGAACTCAAACCTTGTGATATTGCAGACCCACTGGACTTATAAAGCAAATCATATATAAACTATCGGGTTTGGCCAACGCATATCGCAATTGACATAAATCATATACATATATAATCTTTTGCGATGATTACGGACATGACGGGGCTTTATTACTTCATATGAATGCCCACTGTGTTTTGCGATTGCAATCTAATCGCATCGCTAACACACACACACACACATATTGGTTATGGCTCTATATAACTATTTATATTGCGATTTAATTTGATCACATGGACCAATTCTTTTACACTTGTTTCTTTTGTGTTTTGATTCTGATATGCAATTTATTACATCTCCCTCTTGCCTTATCTTTTAAAAGATATTTTCAAGTGATTTTTGAATGAAACATGAATATTAAAGGCAACAAAAAATACATGTTACAACATCTGGCTCCACCTGGGGATTGCCACAAAAGCACTAAGAACCGTAGATTAGTGCCTTAGTTGGGCATGGAGTCATATATTGCTTTGCCAAGCTTAACTATGTGAAAATTTGTACAACGAACACACACCAATATATGCAGTGATAAGATGCTTGCTCTTTGATAGAAAAATATTGAGAATTGTAGATCAGTAGCCTTAGTTGGGTATGGAGTCCAAAATTGTGAAAACCATGAAATTTGACAATCTAGAACCTGACAATCTTGAAGTCTAAAACCTCTGCAAACCAGTTTCCAACTGGGAAAGTCACCTTTATTCATCAACTAATGATTAAACGGAAGAACTGCAACTGGAAACCAAATGATCAACACTTGAGCTTATTTATGTACAAGTTCCTACATATGTATATGATTGATCTCCATCAAGTGAAGTCAATCTTCCAATGGTACCAGGTTAGCATTTGGGTGCTTAATCTAGAACCATTCTGCCAGTGAATCTTGAAAATTCAATTCATCTTGAACAAAAAATAAATTATGCATAGAAGAAACTCACAACAAAAATTAAGAGTATATCCACAAAATGATATGTGTAGACTGCTGATAAATTCTTTCATGTAATCCACCACAGGATCTTCAAAAGTATAAGAAAAAATATGTTCTTGATCAACACCAAAAATAAATTCCCCGTGTATGAAGGTTCCTGCTCGATTGAACCTTCTGTTGGGATAATATGTTCAACAGAACAATCAGCAACATATTTAAGAAAATGATCTATGTCACTTTCATATCTCCACTTTTCATCTCTAAGCTTTTATTGAAAATAATTTGTAATTCTAACCTCAGGAAAAAAAGGAAAAATTTTCACATTACTATATGACATATGATCAACTTCAAATAGATTGTTTACCTCTGATCCATAGGCATCCTTATGTTCTTCAATGCAATGATATGCAATCTCTTCATCATCTTTCTTTTCACATAAGATAGCCTCTTTTGCTATGATAGATGACTCAATATATTGCTATCCGACATATTCCACTTGCGGGTTTCTTCCTGTAGGTTCAACACCCAACTGATGAACTTGAAGAGCTTCATCCTGCTCCCCATTTAAACCATTTTCATTATACATAGGAGGGCCATCAAATTTATCAAGATAAGATCTCTGGGGATCTATTTGCAACTTAATTATTTCTTCCTCTTGTCAACTGCTGAGTAGAAATTCTTGATGCATTTTTGAACTTTCCTCCATCTGAATACTCTCTTGATTTCCTTGGAACATAGTCAACCAGTTCTCTACTTGGGATATTATTGGAGAAAACTGTTTTATAAACTTTTCTGCATCATTTTGAGAAAATGATAGTTCTTTTCCTTCAGAGACTTTCTCATAATTAATCTCGCTATAACCTCTCTGAATGCTTGATATATTATCAGCAAGATCATTAGTTTCTTCAATAGGATTATCATGAGCTTTTAAAGTTTATTAAAAATCATAATATTCACAACAACCTTCAAAAAGAAACTTGTGTGGATAATAAGTTCTAAAATAAGAATTGAATACTGAATGGAAATATTTCAAAGATGAAATGCTTGAACGAGGCAGAGACCTGAACCAAACCCTAGCTTCTAGGTCCAAATAAAACAAAACAACTTCTTCTTCACATCTTCATGAATGACACCATGCTGCTCCGTGCATTCATGAAACTATTTGAGGTGCTGAGTTGGATCTTCATATTACTTTCTACTGAATTTTGGAAGATACTCATTCTGGTCATAAAATGTAGGCATATCATGAGGATAGCCAGTGATTCCAGTGAAATCAGATTGATCAAATTTATGGAATAAGAATGCAGGGAGAGCCATTAAAACCCAGGAAATAAACTTCAAAGTGCAGTGGAGTCGCCAATTAATATTATAAGTGAAAATCACAGGTGTGAATGTACATCCAACTGCTGAACCTTGTCACTCTCAAGGATCAGCTTCAAACTTAATAAACCTATGGAAAAGTGTTCTTATTCAATTATTTTGCAGGTTGTGGTCTCTGTTATTATGGAGTTGGCTTTTATTTCTTTTATTCAAAATAACCAACTATTTCCTCCTCATTGAACAACCAGAGGAAAATATTGAAAACCTAGGGAAAAGTGTTATTGTCTTCTCTTCGCAGCAATGACACCAATTAATGTTGTACCTTCAGAAACCAATTTCCAGGATGTAGAGAAATTGTGCTTAAGACATTAATAAATATTATTTACTGTCACTCATTTGTTACTTAGATATATGTTGTGTTCTCAAATGAAGGACCTAGAGACTTGGCTTTTTAATCTCAATAATTAGGTGACAAGGAAATATTAGAAGGCCATTTGATTAGCTAAATATGAATGATAAATGAAGAAAGCTTTAAGAAGTTAAAAATAGTATGCTGCCTTACGCAGAAACTACCATCTGTAACTTAGAAGAATTATGAAGGTGAGAACTGAATCATGGACAATATGTTGTTTAACACAGAACCTACCATATATGACTCTCAGAGAAGTTAGAGATAATACGCTGCCTTGCACATAAACTACTATCTATAACTTAGAAAGAAAGGTAAAATTTTCAAGTATAGGAGTGCTCTTTTAAGGAACTTTAACTTTATCTACCTAAGCAAATAAAGACCTGCAGCTTCATTACCATACTTGAAGGAAGAAAACATAAGATGGCACATAACAGAGAAGTCACAAAATCATACCCAACAAATGCATGGAAACTTATGATTCTTCATTAATCAACAATTATATCATGAATACAATGGCCTTGCCTCCAGGTTCTCCAAAATTCAAACAACAACCTTTACAATTCCCTTTCAGGATTTTATCTCTTCTATCAAATCAGTTTTGGAACTGATTTCTTGGAACAACTAATAAACCGCTTTATAACAGTTATAAAACTATTTCCTATTTGAGATTATTTAACTTTATTACATATTAAATATTGAAACTCATAACAAATGTAAAACTACGCCAAAAGCTTTGAAAGGGGGCTGCATATATGTCGAGAGTGTTTTGATTGGCAAAACATAAATAAACCCGACCAATCACCTTTTCTTTGGATTCAACTCTAACACCGATTCTTCCTTTACCTAGTGAAATTAATGCAAACCTTTGGTAACTGCGAAATTGAAAAAGAATTAACTATGCTTCATAAATCCATTGAATCCACCTGTTTAGCATTTCATTGAATTCCCATCACTAATCGCAATCGACACTTTCAAACATTGTATCGACCCAATCCTTCACAAAACCACGATATAACGAACGCGCTAGATTTATAAAACATAATGTGTAGACTATCGGGTCCGAAAACTTTATCACAGATTGCAATTGGCGAATGAACCAATACATATGCATGCGGTGCTTTACGGACCCGTTGGAATTGTGAAATGAAATATATAGTTTTTCGGGTCCGGATCACAGTTGCAAATTACAATCGGCACTTTCAATTAGTGCTCGAACTCAAACATTACGATATTGCGGACCTGGCGGACTTATAAAGTACATCATATATAAACTATTGGGTCTGGCCATTGCATATCGCAATCAGCATAAATAATATACATATATAAACATTATACGATGATTGTGGACCTGCTGG
>APFE030987471.1:15292-26318 GCA_000404065.3 Pinus taeda
AGATATTTTCCTTTCTCAAGGAAAATACACTGTGAAGCTATTGGAAAGATTTGAAATGAAAAAATGTAAAACCTTGGCCACCCCAATGGAGATGAATTTCAATAATTTGTGCATAGATGTTGTTGGACTTAAACTAGCTAATCCTTTTGAGTATCGAAAACTATTTGGGGCTTTGATGTTTCTTGTAAACACCCATCCAAACATATGCTTTGCAGTGAACACATTGAGTCAATTCATGACTGGGACCCTTCATGCACATTAGATTGTTTCCAGACATATTATGAGATATTTGTATAAAACAATTAGCCTTGGTATAAGATATTATGTTAGATATGTACGGATGTGTGGATACACTTCTGTTGATTGAGAAGGAAACATTATTGATAGAAAGAGCAATTTAGGGTGCTTATTTAGGTTGGGATCCATTATGATACCTTGGATGAGTAGGAAAAACAAGTCTGTAGCTTTAAGCACAAATGAGGCATAATACATTGCTGCTAGCATGGACAGCTGTGAGGCAGTTTCATTGAGAAATCTCTTTGGAGAGCTATTTGAGTAGGTCCTAGATACTATAGTGATATATTATGACAATAAGAGTGGGATCTGATTAGTAGAGAATCATGTATTTCAGGACAAGTCCAAGCATATTGAGATTAGGTACCACTACATTCGAGACATGGTATAGAGAGGAGCCGTCTGTAGAAATTCCTTGTAGATTCAAAATTGCTCATGTAATTTACTAAAACATAAAACTTGAATCTACTCTACTCATTAGTGGAAAGTAATTAACGATAGAAATCACAAATAATAAACATGTCACATGATTCAACACACATACACATATATTTATCTATGGGAAAGCAACTTCTCAAAAACCCCTCCTATATATATTGCATTAATCAGAAAATAGAGAAGAAGTGCAATGCTTTCTCAAGCCTAAGCAACCTCTACACTAGTATAATCTATCTCACTGCCTCACAAGCTAACTCTAGTCAATACTTAATCAAATTCATTAGGGGAATTTTGAGGTATAAAATGGGCCTCCTAAGAAAAATGTACAACCAAAATAAAATTTATAAGAACAATAGGATTTAAGATGATGAGGTCAACCATGGGGGATGATTCATATTTTTTGGACTAAAAAAGTAAAAGCTTAAAAAATAATAAAATAATAAAACTAGTTTTTCAACTCATCTCCCTAAGGTTTTGCTCAAATTTTGAGTGGAAATACTCATTGGATGCAATAGTTAATTCCTCATCCAAGGAGTACCCATGTTGTATGCTTTCTATGGACCCTGCTACATGAAAAATGAGAAATACTTGAAAAAACGTAGTTGCAATCACATTTTTCATGTATTTCTCATTTTTCGTGTAGAAGGGTACATTGAAAGTATGCAACATGGGTACTCCATGGATGAGGAATCAAAATTTTCATCCAAGGAGTGTTTCCACTCAAAATTTGAGTAAACTCATAGGGAGATAAGTTGAAAATACGAGTTGAAAAAATAGTTTTTTCTTTTTTCCTTCTAAAATTTATTAATGCAATCTAATCTTATTTTATTATTTCCACTATTATTTTATAATTTCCTTAGGAGGCCCATTTTAGACCTCAAAATTCCCCTAATTCCTCCTTTCCCAAGCTCTTATTTACTTGTACTTTTCAAAAGGAGATAGCCCCTATTATTTACAGAAATTGCTCATTGAGAATTTCACAATTCGTATAGGTCCTTCTTTGACTGCATGCACCACTTCTACAACTTGGAATAGTCTACAACTAATAGTACACTACCCTTGAACGCAAATATCAGTTGGGAAACTTGATTTATCTACATGCATAAATTATTCTGGGATGATTGATGAGTTAACTAGTTGAGCACTGAGGTGCACACCCCACTACTGGACCCTCAACTAGTTCTCTAACAGTTAGAACTAGTTAAACTCACAATAACTCAAATTAATTGAAATAGATTGCTAGAAATTAGCAATCAATCATACTAAACATAACTCTGTCTCCAACTCGAATTAACTGAGTTAACTGAGTGAAAAGTGTCATGTAATCTCACTTAACTACCTCCAAGTATTTTACTGAAATTGAAATTTGAATTTTAATCTAGTTTGACCAAAGCAAAGTCAAAACTATATTTTCTTACTGTATTTTCACCACTCCCTCTCAGCAAGAAAGGGATTATCTGATACCTTGATCTTACCTCGATGGAACTAAAATTTTACTCTTGACAAAGCTTTTATCAAAATATCTACATCTTGTTCCTCTGCTGGAATGTATTCCAACAACATGATCTGCCTCTGCACAAAATCTCGTAGATGGTGATACCAGACGTCGATATGCTTGGATTGATCATGAAATGTTGGATTCTTAGAGAGTTTGATACATCTCTGATTGTCAAGTTAAATCATAGTAGGACCCATTTCCTGACCAAATAACCCAACAATAATCTTTCTCATCCATTTATCCTTACATATTGCTTGGCTTGCAACCATGTACTTTGCTTCTGTTGAGCTGAGTGCAACATATATATTCTTCCTTTTGTACTAAGAAACCGTTGTTGATGCAACATTGAAAATTCTTGTTCATGTGCTCTTCTTTTCTAATGGACTCCATACCCAACCTAAATTTGTGAAGCCTTGCAGATTCACTCCCTTTGTTCATCTGTACCAAAGACCATACTGAGGAGTTCCTATGAGGTATCTCAACACATGCTTTGCTACCTTCCAATATAGTTTGTTTGGCTTAACCATAGCTTGACTAAGTTGTTTAACTACATAACACATGTCCGATCATCTTTCCACCAAATAAATAAGTGGAATCACAAGCTTCCTGCAAATGGTAACCTCTACTACTTCACCTAAAGTAGCATCTGCCTTCCTCCTATTCATCGCTAGAGGAGTCTCCATGGGTGTGTTTCTCTCAGTGTGGAAATTCTTCAATATTTTATTGGCACACTTTCCTTGAGACACAAAAAGTTCCCCATCTCCTTTCCATACTTCCAAACTGAGGAAATAATGCATGAACCCCAAGTCCTTCATCTCAAATTCTCTTGAAAGTTCCTCTTTAAAATATTTAATCAACTTCTCATCACCGGTTAAAATTAAAGCATCGACATATTATATTATAATTAATGATTTACCTTCAACAACAGTATGGAAAAGGTTTGCATCTGCTTCACTTTTGGTGAAGCCCAACACAGGGATATATATATCGATCCTGGTGTACCAAGCACAGGGTGCTTGCTTCAATCCATACAATTCTCACTTGAGTCTGCACACACGCATCCCTCTGTTGAAGGTCTCAAAATGTTCTAGCTGCTCAATGTACACATCCTCCTTAATGAAACCATTGAGGAAGGTTGTCTTCACATCCATATGATGGATCTTCCACCCATATATGCTAAAAGTGCTAGAATTAATATGATTGAAGAGTACCTTGCTTCTGGAGAAAATGTCTCCTCATAGTCAATTCCCTCCACCTGAGAAAACCCCTTGGCCACAAATTTGGCCTTATGTTTCTCAATGCTTCCATCTGTTGCTTGCTTCACCTTATAGATACATCTAGAACCTACCATTGATTTGTCCTCTAGTCTTCGGACCACTTCCCAAACACTGTTTATGATAATGGAATCATATTACTCTACCATGGCATCAACCCATACTAGTTGTTACACCACTTCCTAAAATAAGGATGGCTCAATCTCTACAAGATCACCCAATAGATCCATGTAGCCAGTGTACCAATATGGTGACCTCCTTTTCCTACTCTGTGATGTGGGTACTCCCACATTTTCTCTAGCATCATGCATAATATGTTAGCTTCCCTGGTTCACTTCCTTCCATCTCTCGATGTATCCACACTATATTCCTCTTCTTGTGGCTGCTCCAAAACTTCCTGAGGCTCTTCCTTTAGAGCTAAAATCTTATGATTAGAATGAAACTAAATCTCCCTCTTAAGAGAACACCTCATTTCCTTCTCCTCATCAAAATTCACATCTCTCCTAAAAACTGTCATCCTGAGAGATGGAAAGTGTGCACGATAGTTGAGGTGTTTCTATGTACCCCACAAATATGCCAAACTCAGCTGTACGCTCTAGATTTTTCCTTGCATCCATGGAAACATGATAGTAAACTAATGATCCAAATATCCTAAAGTGTGACACATCTAGTTTCTTTCCTGAAAAAAAGATTCTTTTGGTGTACTTATGCCAAGAATTCGATGAGGAATTCTGTTCTGCAAATAAACATTTGTGTTGCATTCTTCAGCCCACAAGTGCAGTGGTAGGCTATGTTCATGAAAAATATCTCGTGTAGCTCCCACATAATTATTTTCTTCCTCTCAGCCACCTCATTTTGCTATGGGTTATCGGGAGTTTTTAACTCCTGTCGAATTTATTCCTCTGCACATAAATACTTAAACTCATTCGACACATATTATCCACCATTATCGCTCCTGAGAGCCTCCACTTTCCTGGTAGTTTCTTTCTCAATAAGTGCTTTCAATTCGAAAAACTTGGATAATGTTTGGCCTTTCTTCTACATGAATAAAATCCATCACTTCCTTGAGAAATCATCTACAAATATAACATAATATCTATGCTTGGCAGTGGAGGCTGTCAAGAAAGGTCGACAAACATCCGAGTGAATCCTTTCAAGGAATTCTTGTGCTTTACTATCTTGATCATTGAAGGTGGATTATGTGTACTTTCCCAATGTACACCCTTTGCATGTATCTTGCTTCTCTAGTGCACATTTGGGAAGGGCTGTAGAAATCTTTTGCATAATATTCAAAGCACCATGGTGAAAATGGCCAAGTCTTCTATGCCATAATTCACCAATATTTATACTCTGCACCTTGTCTGCTTTTGTGCTCATTGCTACACAATATTCTACATCTAATTTGTAGAGGTTTTTCGCTCGAACCCCGATCTACTTCACTTGTCCTATGGTGATATGTCTAAGAAAATCCTTCCCGTTGCTAAATATCACATTGTAGCCACGATCTTCCAACACTGCTATGGTAACTAGATTCTTGTTTAGACCCCGTACAAACATCATATCCTTGAGCTTGAGAGGGGTGCTAGACTCCCTCTAAAAATTAATTGTACCAATACCAGTCACGCTATACCTTCCATCATCTCCCATCTCGATGTGCATCTGGAGATCCTTCTCTTCCAAGTCACTGAAAAAATTATTTACTTCCCATCATGTGAAATGAAGCACCACTATCCAGATACCACACACTACCCATCACTGTGCTTATCATGCAAAGCAATGAAGGTGAAGTCCAACTCAAATTGTGAAGTAAAATCTTTACCTTCCGCTCCTCCCGAGGGCTTATTGCCCACCTTCTTTTGTGGAAACTTCATGGCGTAGTGTCCCAGCTCATGATGGTGAAAGCACTTGATTTTGGACAAGTATTTATTCTTTCCTTCTTGACTAGATTATGATTTGGATTGGGAATTTTTCCCTTTTCCTTTCTTTTCCTTTTCATCCAACTCACAGTTCTCCTCATCATCACACTTGGATGAGATTCTATCTTTGGTAGTCGACCTTATTTCTTCTTCCACCAAATCAGACCAAAATCGTTCCCAATTTGGTAACTTCTCTCTCCCATTTACTGAATCCTAGTAGTTGTGCTAGCTCTTGGGAAGGCCTAGAAGTGTTAGGCTTACCAAATCATCTTCTACAATTTTAACACTAACACTCCCAAGTTCATCATGACAGTGTGTGAACTTTCTTAGGTACTGTGGTACAATGTTGCCCTTCTACATCTTGATATTCCAAAGCTTGTCCTTCAATGCTAGCTTCCTGTGGTCACTGTTGTTCTAGAAAAAATCAGTCAAGGCTTTTCACATTGCATTTGGAGTATTTTTGCCATGAATATTTGAGACAATATGATCTCGAACTCCCTTCAATATGACCCTCCTCACCTTTTCTACACACTTCTTCCATTTTTCTAGATATTGAGCATCAGATGTTGGAGGCTTCGGGATATCATTATCTACGAATTCCTTCAAGTCATTATCTTCAACCACTCCCTGCATCTTGTCCTTCCAAGAAACATAATTTGAGCTACCCTTAATGGTATTCTAGAGTCTTAGTCTATATAAATACATCTTGGTAGGTCTGAAGAATTGTTATTGCAAATTCTATCCTCCTGCAAAGAAAACTTCAAATTATCTTTTCTATTGCAATTCCTATATGATACCATGTAGAAATTCCATATAGATTCAAAACTACTCATGTAATTTACTAAATCATAAAACTTGAATATACTCTACTCATCAATGAAAATAAATTAATGATCAAAATCACAAATAATAAACATGAGACATGATTCAACAGACATACACATGGATTTATCTAGGGGAAATAAACTGCTCAAAACCCCTTCCTATATGTATTGCATTAATAATAAAATAGAGAATAAATACAATGCTTGCTCAAGCATGAGCAACCACTACACTAGTATAATCTATCTGACTGCCTCACGGGATGAATTTGGTCAATACATAACCAAATTATTGCCTTCCCAAGATCCTTTTTCCATGCGCTATTAAATAAGGAATTAGCCCCTATTATTTAGGGAAATTTCTCATTGAGAATTTCACAATTCCTGTAGGCCCTTATCTAACTTCATGCACCACTTGTACAACTTGGAATAGTCTACAAGAGATAGTACACTTCCCTTGAACTCTAATCTCAATTAGGTAACTCGAGTTATATGCATGCATAAATTATTGTGAGTTGATTAATGAGTTAACTGGTTGATCACTAAGATGCACACCCCACTACTAGACCCTTGACTAGTTCTCTAACAGTTAGAACTAGTTAAACTCAGAATAAATCAAATTAATTGAAATAGATTTCTAGAAATTAGAAATAAATAATACTAAACATAACTCATGTGTCTCCAACTCAAATTAAGTGAGTTAACTAAGTGACAAGTTCCATGACACCCCAGTTAACTACCTTCAAGTATTTTACTGAAATTGAAATTTGAATTTTAATCTAGTTTGACCAAGGCAAAGTCAAAACTAGATTTTCTCTCTATATTTTCAACACCATGAGACTCCATCACATATTGATAGGCAATTAAATAGCAGATATACTCACCAAGGCTTTGTCTTTGGAGAGAAGCTTAGGATGATGCATATGACCCTCCCTATTAAGGGTCCCGACTAATTGAGAACAATGAGCACAACTCTTTTGGGTGTGGAGCCTGATTATCTTCTTTATTCGTAGGTATCATTGTGTTGGACTCTAGTTCCTAACGGGGTGACAATGTCATCCATTTAATCACCATCAGGGGGGTCGGTGGGGGGGGGGGGGGGTGTGGTGATGATGATTTTATGAGCCCCCCCTGGGGAGGGTTTGGCGGAAGCACCTATGAAGCTAAAAATAGATGAAAATTTTCCTTGTAAATGTTATGAAACCAGCTCACGAAAAGATAGAAAAGATAGATGAACGCCTTAGAATTCAGTCTCTTCGAGGGGGCAACCTCCTTTAAATTACATAAATGAACAATTCTTTGATGATACAAATGAAAAGACCTCCTTTCTCTATATAGGAATCTAAGGGGTCATAATATAATTAGAGCCGACATAACAATAATAATGTGAGGGCACAATAATAACAATAGTGGGCTTCTATGGGGCACAATAGTAACAATATGAGAACTACATGGGTACAACAATATAATAAGGGGGTTGTACTAATAACAATAAGGGGTTACACTAGTAGTATAGGGGCCTAGCATGCCCCTCTCATTCAAAAAGTGTTGTCCCCAACGCTTGAGTAGTTATTTATGCTTATGTATAAAATTCTTGTCCTCCCATGTAGAATCTTCAGCGTGTAAGTTCTTCAACTTGATGAGATACTCTGAAATTGTCGATTTCGTAGTTGTCGGGTTCTTGTTTCTATGACTGCTCTAGGTTCCAATATGATTTTTCCTTCCTCTTCAAGTTTTGGCAATATTGTTTGAATTGGGATCTTCTGCAACTTTTGAATGAGTGGCCATACTTATTAGTCCTTCTTCCATTCATCCCTTGCTTCGTTTATCCAATCTGGTTGGATAATAGAAATAACACAAAACAACGCTTCCACATCCTCATCATTTCTTGAGAGTGCATCTGCAACAAAAATTTTCTTCCCTTTTCTATAGATGATGTCAAATTCATAACCCAACATATTTTTGACCCATTTTTTTGTTCTTCTAAAGATAATAGTTGTTCTAAAAATTATTTAAGACTATAATGATCCATTTTTACCTTAAAGTGTCTTCCCATTTGGCAAGGTCGCGATTTCTTAAGTGCATGTAGTATTGTCGACATTTCCTTCTCATAAATAGCTTGCTTGAGATGTACTAGTAAAAATATCCAATCACCTACATCAAAACATTTTTCACTACGATGTTGATCTACCTGTTGTTTTATTTGATTTTGCACCAAAGTGGCGCTATCCTTTAAAAGTTGGAAAACATGTTGTTGATGCTCGATGTGATCTTTCACTGCTTGAACCTTTTTATTCCTGATATGTCCTTCTATCTTGAGAATTTGAGGAGTGGTAATTTCTTCCAATGATTTACAAGATATAGTCGGATTCATTTATTGATGCTTGATGTGATCTTTCACTTCTTGAACATTTTTTTTCTTGATATGTCCTTCTATCTAGATAGTTTGAGGAGTGGTAATTCTGGCGAATGCATTACAAGATATGGTTGGATTCATTTCTTCTTTCTTGATGTGATCTTTCACTTCTTGAACCTTTTTCTTCTTGATATGTCCTTCTAACTTGAGAGTTTAAGGAGTGACAATTCTTGCTAATGCTTTACAAGATATGGTCAGATTCATTTCTTCTTTCTCTAGGATTGGGTCCTGGCATATATCCTATTCTTTTTGATGTTTCTTGATCCTTTTCTTCCTCCTCTTCATATCTATGTAAAATAATTTCTTCTTAGCACACTTATGACCTTTAGTGCATTTTATATCACAATTTTAACAAAGCCCTTTTTCTCTTTTTTCTTCCAATTATTGTGGTGTAACCGTTGTAGGTTGTGGAAGGCTAGGAGAAACAACACTTCCATATTTATAGTTGTGAGAGGTAGAATTCCTTGTTTCCGTAATTTTTCTTTCCACTTTGTAACAAAGCCATTTTTCTCTTTTTTCTTCCAATTGTTGTGGTGTTGCTCTAAAGGTGTTGCTCTTTGTATTCTCATAATGTGCTATCATTTCCTCCGTGAAAATTGACCACGTAACAAGTTGTTTACGAGAACAAAGCCGTTTATACCATAAAACTTGATCTTGTTCTAAATATGAAGATGCAATACATACCTTTTGTAATAGTGGTACACCATGTAGATAAAAATATTTCTCCATCTGTAGTATCCAATTTACCGGATCCTTGCCATTAAACTTCCTCATCTCGCCTTTTCTTGATTTTAGGAGCTCGATCTTGAAACGACTGTAACTCTGTACTTTTGGATATTTTAGTTTTGAAATTGAGACTTATGGTATCCCTCTGCATCCTCTTTCCAATGGCACCGGTCTAATTGAATTTAGATTCTCCAAGAAAGATTTATACATAATCTCCCAAGATAACCTGATTATATACCTTTTCTGAAGAGTGAACTTCTATGAAGTACCACGTGTCAATGTTTTGACCTTAGGATCTAAAAACTATACATAGGAAACTAAAGTCTGTGCTCTTTCTGTAACTTAAGAAATTTCAATATGATGCTCAAAACAAAAGTTATGACTATTTTCCCCAGGTCACCTGTTTGGAATGTAATTCGGGAGTCTGCAAAAAGGCCAACTTACTCAGATCATATCTCCACAAATATAGTGTGAAAAGCTTTGAAATTCGGAACCAAAGTTCAGAACGATTTCAGTCCAAATGGGGTTTTTTTTTAGCATCTGAAATGTCGCAGAAAAATGTTATAGCGCAAATGCCACAATGACCTGTTTGGAGCAGCGAACCTGTAGAATCCAAAGCTCTGATACCAAATGTTATGAAGCCAACTCACAGAAAGATAAAAACGATAGATGAACGCCTTAGAATTCAGTCGCTTTGAGGGGGCAACCTCCTTTACATTACATAAATGAACAATTCTTTGATGATACAAATGAAAATACCTCCTTTCTATATATAGGAGTCTAAGGGGTCATAATATAATCAGAGTCGACATAACAATAATAATGTAAGGGCACAATAATAACAATATGGGAACTACATGGGTATAACAATATAATAAGGGGGTTGTAAGTAATAACAATAAGGGGTTACACTAGTAGTATAGAGGCCTAACAACAAATTATTGTAATTTCGTAGTCAATTTGACCCATTCGTTAGGTAGATAATATGATGGTTGAACTTATGGTAATTTAGGCTTTTTTCGCTAGAAGGAAACCCTCGGTTTATATGAGGGAATTTTATTGTGCTGTGCATTATTATTCTGAGCGAGAAAGAGAGAGGAGATTATGCGAGAGAAAAGAGGAAATTACAACAGATTTGTTGTAGGTTGTGTCTCTTCATTTTGATGGATAATATAAAGGAAGTACTTACTATTTATCCATGGATGTATCTCAAATTGGGTGAACCACATATATCTGTGTCTCTTTTGTTTTATGCATTTTCTATGTTTGTGTTTCTACAATATTTTATGTGTTCCATTTCTTTGTGATATCTAATTTTCTTATAATTGGTATTTGAGCCAAAGGTCTATTTGTTTGATAAACTCGCAAAATAGAAGGGTTCCTGGTTTGAGTGGGAGCAATGGTGGAAGATAGTAGGTTTAGGGTCGAGAAATTTAACGACCAAAACTACTAGTTGTGGAAGATGCAGATGGAAGATTATTTGTATAAGAAAGATTTGTAAACTACCATTGAGCGGAAGAAAAAGGCCGACAAGTATGGCAGATGAAAAATGGGATATTCTTGATAGAAAGACAATTGGAACAATACGGATGTGCCTAGTGGCATCGGTAGCCTTTAATATTTCAAAGGAAATGACAATATAG
>APFE030987471.1:50500-70958 GCA_000404065.3 Pinus taeda
TTGAACTACAAAGTTGATTAGATCGAAACACACACATCAGAGTTAAAGACATATTTCAATATGTATGATCAACTATTAAAGAAAAAACAAAGGTTTGCAAGTTAATATGTTTAACTCCCCCTCATTCATTTTTCCCCTTACTTACTAATTTCCTATCCACAAATATGTTCTAGCACTTTAAATCCTTGAAGTCAAAGAGGCTAAGAACATTTCTCTGACTTTTGTTGGGACCAGACCCGCGGCTTAATGACTTACGGACATCAAGTGCTAGAATCCCCTTCATAAAAGTCACCCCCCTTCATTTCCCTAATAAAACCCCTTTTCCTAATGTTAAACTTCATTTGCCTAGGAAAAGTAAAGCGACTCCATGTTAAGTCCCATTTTCACTCAAAAAACCCACAAAAAGGCTTTATCCTAAGTAGAAGTGTTAAATGATTATGTGGGGCATCACAATGAACAAATTGTGCCTAAAAATCTTATTTTACACTATGCCTAGTGTATTTTACATTCCCGCACATTCATTTCATATTAACATGCTAACCTAATGTATTACCTCCTCGATATACATTTTTCCCGTATTAAATAAATCCTCCATATATAATATCCCAACCCATAGTTTAATTATAAACTATAGCTTTATCCTCTATTTCATACTTCCCTGACAAAACCCTCTTAACTCATCACTTCTTACTAAAGTTAAGATAATCCCTTCATTAAACCCCATTCGATCATTTAATCCCATGTTTAACTCATAAATAATCTAAAACCTCCACGGATTAAATCTCCGGGCCCCCTCGAAACTTCTGCCCATTTCATCCATGCAAATTTGTCACCCGACTATCGTCCGACCGTCAACACCCAAATCCACCGGTCCACAGGCATATCAGGTTAACCCGATGTCCGACCTTTACCCGCTTGATAAAGCGGTATTGCCCCGGCTCCCATCTGCTATGTGTTAATGGCTAACATAGATCGGGTGACCTCGCTAAAATGTTGACTCCTCCATAAAAGCGGTGCGATGGCCTCCAATACTACCTCCCCACTAAACCTAAAACCACTCATTGTTTATAATATGAAATTCTGTGCCAATTTACCCATTACTTGTTAAAGCCCCGAAAACCCTCATTTTCATGCATATTACTTAGTTAGACAATGAAACCTATTAAACCCTTCTGGTTCCACCTTGAGCCTCTCAGACATGATTTCACCATGGATTCCCTCCTGAACACCTTTCGGACTCTGTCTATAGTTCTTCCCAATTTTAGTATGGCGTTCAGTCACCTCATCACAAACCTGTGTTTTATTAACAAGTTGTTGTATTTTGTAGGTAATTAGAAGAAGACGAAAGCTTGGATAAACAATTTTGATACTAGTTAAAAAACTTGTTCACTCCAAGACTCGAAAGAAAATCTATTTAAAAACCTTCATTCATTCAGAAGAAGATAGTTATACACGGAACAAAGAAAGAAATCATTCACACAAATACATTGACCATTAAAACAAAGGAACCAGATAGAGCATATTGTCAAAAGACAAATAGATCAAACATACAGAAGGTCGATCAATATCCATTCCCATATGCTGATACATATAAAAACTAAATTATTTACTATTGAAATACAAATTAAAAAGTTAAAATGTACAGTAAAAGTAAAAACAGAGTAAAGGATATTAACAATTCATCAAAGTAAAAGTGTATCACATGAAAGAATATCAGTAAAAGTGTATCAGATTGAAAATCAAAGTGAAGATAGATGAAAAAACAAATCAGTCAAGGTAAACAACAAAAGTAAACATGGAGGTAGTGAGGGTTAAACAAATATGAAAACATTTTCACCAGCAACAATAAATTTTATCCAAAGTAAAGTTAAAAACAGTTAAAGGAAAATTAAGGTTAAAAGATAAAATCAGAACAGAAATGGTACATTTTCCAGAAATTCTTGTTTAAGTCATAAGTTTACAGAAACTATTGTGGCAAATACAAGATGCATTTTGAGAAACTGGAGGAAGTTGGTGTTACTAAAAAACCTATCTCACTTTTTACACATGTATTATGATAAGGGAGATAAATGCTTCACAACCTATTTTTTGGACTGTGCAAGGTCTTGTTTTTTGACATCTGTTTGCATAGAATATTGTGAACAACTAGAGCTGAATTTTGGGAAATGGAAAAGGTTTATTGCAATAACACACTTATCTACAATAAACTCTTTCAGTTTTTAGATATCTATCTCGGATTGAGATGTACAAGGGTATCACTGGACCCTAATTTTGTAGAATTTCTGGGGCAGAATGCACAAAGGAAGGAGGTAGTTAGTGGCTTGGAAGCCTCATCATCAATTAGGAGTTGCTATCAAATTCGAATTTCTTTTATTTTTCACCATCAATCCATAAATATAGCTTAGTTTTGAGTGTCCTTTATTTAAGTTCTATTAATGTAAAACAGTTTGAGATATTTGTAAAACCAACCTTGATATTTTTTCAAGATATTTCAGTTTAGAATTTGTATAAGTACTTCTTCATTTGAAGTATTTTTAGGTGGATTCTTAGACATTTCTATAGACTTTTTGATCAAAATACTGCAAAGCTATTGTATCACTGATTGGACCAGCAAGCTGGATTGATGAATAAAGACAAGATATTTCACAGGATTCATGTGTTGAGAGAAGTGCAGACAAGTATTTTGTCACATTGTTGTTATCTTTCTTAAAGTTTTCAATAATGTATATCTGAATTTGAATGCTATAACTGGAGTATTATCTCAGAATTTATTTAATTACACTCTGTGTTAGGCAAATACATTTTTTCTACTGATATCTAAGTTAAGGAATTCTTAATTGCTCCTTAGTTTAGGTTGTTTCTTTATAATCTATAGCAAAGGATTCTTAATTTCCCTTTGTTTCCGATTACCCTTTGTTCCTCATTTCAATCTTGGTTTGAGAATTCTTAATTGCTCTCCCACCTTGGTTAAAACCTTTTCACCCCTCTGGCCTAATGACCTACACTCTACTCTACTATCTTTCCCTTTGAACATTCCCTTTAGTGAGTTGATCTAGTTCCGCTACCCTTTTGTTGATTCCATAGTCCAATGGTCTAGAGACATCATTCTGTCCATCTATTTAAAGAACCCCACCACCCAATCCTCAATACAAATCAAAAACCCCCGAACATTCATAACTAGCCTAAAATTCAAACAAACAAAGCTAAATCATATAGAGAGAGCCCTCTCTGACCCTAGGTTGGCTAGAGCTTATGCTCCAAAAGTGGTTTGTGGTTACCTCGGTGACTTCTTTCTTTAACCTTGATGGTGGACAGACTAACATTTTCTTCAGAAATATTTTATAGGTTCAGATCTGATCTATGATGGTGGACAGTGATCAGAAACACACAGGTTAAAATCATCCACTTGGCGACTCCAAATCAATTTCACAATCAAGATTCCACTGGAGGAATGAACCTAAAAGAAAAATATGAAAAGATCGAGATTTTAACTTGCATTTTTATCCAAGACATTATGTTCTTTCTCATCAATAAAGTTTTTCAATGTATTTTGTATTTTAGAGAAGATTTTAGATTAGTTTTTTATTATTTCCCTTTGAAAATTGTAGATATAAAGTCTCCTTACACATTTTAGCAACATTCTTCTAACTCTTATGAAGATCATTTTCCAATTGAGGAGCATCACACAATCAAGACTAATCATACAATCTCTATACATTTTCTTGTAGCTTATAAAGTTCCTGATAGATATAAGCTACTTATCTTACCTCCTACACTCCATGTTTTCCCTAACAATTATTACAAGTATTTCCCTAGGTTTGATGGAGAGAATGCTATCACTGCCCAAAACCATATTCAAGGTTTTGAGAATTATCTGGACTTATTTGAAATTGATGAAGATGATGTTATTATTAGGCTTTTTTCTCTTTATTTGCAAAGTAATGTAAAGAGTTGGTTCAAGAATTTACCTATTGCAAGCATCTCAAATTTCCAACAGTTTATCAAATTTTTCCTTGATAGATGGATAATCAAAGTCAATCTTTTTGTGATCATAGAAGAATATAATCGATTAAAAAGACAACCAAATGAAAAAATACAATAATTTTCTCACATATTTAATCAAGTCTATTATTCAATGCCATCAAATGTAAGACCGCCTCTTGATTCAACGCTTTTGCTTTATCCAAAAGAATCTGATCCAGAGATAGAATTTCAGCTAAGAGAAAGAAACCCCTCAACACTGGAACAGATTCAAAACATTGTAGTAGATGTAGAAGTTAATTTGCAAGTTAGAAGAAAAAATTTGAAAGCGGGAGTGGAGAAGAACAACATTACTAAGGTAAAAATCGACATTTTGGTAAGAAAAATAGAGGAAAGGATACAAAAGATCACCATGAAAGATAAAAAATTTCTTCAAAATCACCATGACACATTTATTTCACAAAAAGAAGAGGTTGATAGCCATGAACAAATTCATGCTAATTCCAACTACCATAGATTAGAAGATAGATTTATAGAGCAATATGTGGAGAGTAAATCTATTGATCTAATGTGTATGTTTGATGACATTACTTCTTTTAATGATTTTCCTAAATATGATCAGTATGGCGATAATTATGTTCTTCAAATCCAAACTAACTTTACAGATTAATCAGAAACTAGTTTGGGAAATAAAGAAATTTAGTTTCAGCAACTTGAAAACAGTGATCATCTTATTCATATCAGCTATGAAAGTGAGGAAGAAAGTGCAGAAAATTTTGAAATAAGTGAAGCTTCTTTGCCTCTTTGTTTTGATTCATTTCAGTTCATCAGAAAAAACTTTAAATCAATAAAAAATCAACAATCTTCACGCATTTTCATTAACAACAAAGAATACAATAAAATTCCTGATCAAGATCCTTTAGTTTCACAATTACAGTTGTCAAATTCCATTGAAACACTTGATCAAATAATACATGAAAGTTATATACCAATATGTTTTGAATCATTTCAGTTTTTAAAGGGAATTTGGTATGAAAATTCTAAAGAAAAGGATGAGCAACTTGTAGAAATTTGTGAAGTCCCATTCGAACCTGTGAGTAATAAGTTGCAACAATCCTTCCAAGTTTTTCATGATCCCATAACGGATGTGTTGGATAGTGAATGCAATCAGGATTGTTCTTCTTTAACTAACTATCAGATTCAGGATCAAGATGATAAATGTTTCATATGTCAAACATTTTAATCAGAAGAAATATCATCACAAAGCTTGTTTGAAAATGTTTAGCGTGATAAAGGTGAAAGTGACATTTCAGTTTCATGGCATGGAGGCCATCCAGAGCAATTATATAGTTGCTTAGAGTAGTTAAACATTAGTGTACATATCTTGGAAGATCCTTTTGTATAGTTTCTAGAGTCAACAAAGGAAATCAAGTATTTCCTTATCTTCTCATTGGTTGACAAGGTTATATTGGGCCGTAGAACTTCAATTTTAATTACAAACAAGCACGAGAAACAAAATCCACCAATGTATATGATACTTGAATGGTTGCATTGGATGTTTTATTTTACCTAACCAACAGTTGGAAAACTAATTACAGTAAGTAGGTAGGATTTCAGTTTGAATAAATTCAATTTTTTAGCAGCGAGTTTATTTCAGATCAGACTTTAGTACAGCATGTGTCAGATGTCAGTTTGAAGAAAATGATGTATTTTCAGTTCAAGAGTTTCAGTCACAGAGATTATACAATGAAGCATATACATGTTTGGGATTGGTCCAATGGATCAGGCTACTAGTCGATGGTGTTCTTGACATCTCACAAGGAGATGCCATCCCCATCTGAAGCCACTGTTAGGTAAGTCATATTTTTGAATGACTATGGTTAAGCCTTGTAATATTGTACATACCTTTGCTTTGTTTTCCATATTAAAAAATTAAAAATTGTAAAGAGGTTATGTCCTAAAAGAAAATCAAAGGACAAAAATAATAAGAGAAGGTAAACAAATGAAAATATATGAACCCCAAAAACAAAAATAGATCATGAAAGTGTGCAAAGTCTAAATGCCACTACTATTTACTTTATGTATAATAATGATTGTGCACAGCTTGTTATTCATGCCACAATCCATGGTAATCAAACTGTTTAATCTTGGTTATTTCATGCTTTGAATTTTATGTTTATAGTTAGAGAATAAAATCTAACCAAATAGTTTAATCTTGGTAGATCAATAGATAGGTAGAGAAATAAAAGGAGCTCATAAGCTTAGTCTCAGCCCTTGGATGATATAAGGTTAGAAATAGATAGCTTGTTTTATAAAAGGAAAGATAGGATATGGGTTTGCTAGCCTAAATGCACCCAAATAAATGAAGAAAAAAATGCTGGGGTAATTAAATGCGTAAGTATAAGAATGGTTGTTGAACTACAAATTTAACTGGATCAAAACACATGTGTCAGGCTTAGACACATATTTCAATATGTATGATCAACTATGGAAGAAAAAATAAATGTTTGCAAGTTAATATGTTTAACTCCCCCTCATTCATTTTTCCCCTTAGTTACTAATTTCCTATCCACAAATATGTTCTAGCACTTTAAATACTTCAAGTCAAAGAGGTTAAGAGCATTTCTTTGACTTTTGGTGGAACTAGACTCTCAACTTAATGACTTATGGACATCAGGTGCTAGAATCCCCTTCATAAAAGTCAGCCCCCTTCATTTCCCTAATAAACCCCTTTTCCTAAGGTTAAATTTCATTTTCCTAGGAAAAGTAAAGCAACTCCATGTTAAGTCCTATTTTCACTCAAAAAACCCACAAAAAGGCTTTATCCTAAGTAGAAGTGTTAAATGATTATGTGGGGCATCACTATGAATAAATTGCACCTAAAAATCTTATTTTACACTATGCCTAGTGTATTTTACATTCCCGCACATTCATTTCATATTAACATGCTAACCTAATGTATTACCTCTCCGATACACTTTTTTCTCGTATTAAATAAATCCTCCATATATAATATCCCAACCAATAGTTTAATTATAAACTATAGTTTTATCCTCTATTTCATACTTCCTTGACAAAGCCCTCTTAACTCACCACTTCTTGGTAAAGTTAAGATAATCCCTTCATTAAACCCCGTCTGATCATTTAATCCCATGTTTAACTCATAAATAATCCCGAACCACCACAGAATAAACCTTCGTCCCCCCCGAAACCTCTGCCCATTTCATCTGTGCAAATTTGTCACCTGACTACCATCCAATCATCAACACCCAAATCCAATGGTCCACAGCCATATCAGGTTCACCTGATGTCCGACCTTTACCTGCTTGATAAAGCGGTATTTCCGGGCCCCCATATGATACATATCAAGCGCTAACATAGATCAATTTACCTCGTCAAAATACTACCTCCTCCATAAAAGTGATGTGATGGCCTCCGTTACTGCCTCCCCACTAAACCTGAGACCACTCACTATTCATAATATAAAATTCTGGGCCAATTTACCCATTACCCATTAAAACCCCAAAAACCCTCATTTTCATGCATTTTACAAAGTTACACAGTGAAACCTATCAAACCCTTCCAGCGCCACCTTGAGCCTCTCAAACAAGATTTCACCATGGATTACCTCCTGAACACCTTTCGGATTCTGTCCACGATTCTTCCCAGTTTCAGTATGGCCTCCGGTCACTTCCTCGCAGACCTATGTTTTATTAACAAGTTGTTGTATTTTGCAGGTAATTAGAAGAAGACCAGATCTTGGATAAACAATTTTGATACTAGTCACAAAATGTGTTTACTACAAGACTCGAAAGGAAATCTATTTAAAAACCTTCATTCAGAAGGAGAAAACAATTATACATAGAACAAAGAAAAAAATCATTCACACAGAGACATTGACTACTAAAACAAAGGAACCAGATAGAGCATACAGTCAAAAGACAAACAGATCAAACATATAGAAAGTTGATCAATATCCATTACCATATGCTGATACATATAAAATACTAAATGATTTAATGTTGAAGTACACAGCAAAAAGTTAAAATGTATAGTAAAAGTAAAAACAGAGTAAAGGATATCAACAGGTCATCAAAGTAAAAGTGTATCAGATGAAAGAGTATCAGTAAATGTGTATTAGATGAAAGAGTATCATTAAAAGTGTATCATATTGAAAAATCAAAGTGAAGATAGATGAAAAAATAGAGAAGTCAAGGTAAACAGTAAAAGTAAACATGGAGGAAGTAAGGGTTAAACAATGATGAAAACATTTTCACCAGCAACAATAAAGTTTATCCAAAGTAAAGGTAAAAACAATTAAAAGAAAATTAAGGTTAAAAGATGAAATCAGAACATAAATGGTACATTTTCTAGAAATTTCTTGTTTAAGCCATACTTTTGCATAAACTATTGTGGCCAATCCAAGATTCATTTCGAGAAACTGGAGGAGGTTTGTGTTCCTAAAAGGTGACTCTACAAAAACCTATCTAACTGTTTACACAGGTATTACAAAAAGGGAGATAAATGCATATCTTCACAGCCTATTTTTCGGACTGTGCAAAGTCCTGTTTTTGACATCTATTTACAGAGAATATTGTGAAAAAATGAAGCTAAATTTTGGGAAACTGAAAGAATTTTATCATAATAATATACTTATATAAAATAACCTCTTTCACTTTTTACATATCTATCTCGGATTGATATATAAATTGTATCACTGGACCCAATTTTGCAAAATTTCTGGGGTAGAATGCACAAAGGAAGGAGGTAGTTAGTGACTTGGAAGTATCATCATCAATTAAGAGTTGCTATCAAATTCAAGTTTCTCTTCTTTGTCACCATCAATCCATAAATATAGTGCCAAAAATATTCATTAGTTTTGAGTGTCCTTTATTTAAGTTATATTAATGTAAAACAGTTTGAGATATTTGAAAAAACCAACTTTGATATTTATTCAAGATATTTCAGTTTAGAATTTGTATAAGTACTTCTTCATTTGAAGTATTTCCAGGTGGATTCTTAGACATTTCTATAGACTTCTTGATCATAAGACTGCAAAGCTATTGTATCATTGACTAGACCAGCAAGTTGGATTGATGACTAAAGACAAGATATTTCACAGGATTAATGTGTTGAGTGAAGTGCAGACAAGTATTTTCTCACATTGTTGTTATCTTTATTAAAGTTTTTCCATAATGTATATCTGAATCTGAATGCTATAACTAGAGTATTATTGCAAAATTTGTTTAATTACACTGTGTTTTAACAGTTAGGAAAATACATGTTTTCTACTGATATCTAAGTTAAGGAATTCTTAGTTTCTCCTTAGTTTAGGTTGTTTCTTTATAATCTATAGCAAAGGATTCTTAATTTCCCTTTGTTTCTGATTACCCTTTGTTCCTCATTTCAATCTTGGTCTGAGAATTCTTAATTGCTCTCTCACCCTAGTTAAAACCTTTTCACCCCTCTGGCCCAAAGACTTGCACTCTACTCTACTACCCTACCCTTTGAACATTCCCTTTAGTGAGTTGATATAGTTTTTCTACCTTTTTGTTGATTCCATAACCCAATGGTCTAGAGACATCATTCTATCCATCTGTTTAAAGAACCCCACCACCCAATCTTCAATACAAATCAAAAACCCCCTGAACATTCATAACTAGCCTAAAATTCAAACAAACAAAGCTATATCATATAGAGAGAGCCCTCTCTGAGCCTAGGTTGGCTAGAGTCTATGCTCCAAAAGTGGTTTGTGGTTACCTCAGTGACTTCTTTCTTTAACCTTGAGAAAACACTGAGTGATAACATAAGGTGTTTTGATTGGTGAATTAGATCATTATAATCTCTCTCTTTGCTGAACATTTTATGACAATCTAATAAGAAGAATAATTTGAAAGGGTTTTCCCCCTTGTGGGGTTTTCCCCTAGCCTTTGACAAATTTTGGTGTCCCTTGTTATTGCACTTGATTGTCTTCTAGTGTCTACTACATTTACTGTTCTATCTACAATCATTATTGATCATTAGAAGATTAATTTATTTTGAAAGATTGCTAATTGAAGAAAATAATTTGGCTAAAGTAATTGTAACAACACATAACCGTGGAAAATTAATATGGTATATGAGCTTAGGTGAAGAGAAACTCCCAAGGAGATAAGAGATACGAGCAATCATTCTTAGAAGAAGCATGTAGAGTAGCCCATCCTAGAGATGGTAGTCAACTGTGTCATAACCATCATGCACATGAATATGGATCTACAATTGTTGAAACACCTCCTTGAGGTCCCCATCCTCTAAATATGCCTCTCTATATTCCTCATGGGTGAATTACTCCATGTGCATTAGAGTTCCCAAAGCTATGATCGTTGATGTGGGTGGCCTTGAAAGCACGTCATCCAACTTTTTATGTTTCCTTTCTTGTACTTGATCACTAATTGAAATTTTTGCAAACAACCCATCCACGTGCAATTCTTGGTCTGTTGTAACTTACTTTAGGATTGCAAGTACTCTAGTGGTTGGTGATTTATGTGGATTACTGTCTCCTTTCCCATCATATATTATTTCCACTTCTTCACAACTTGCACCAAGGCATAGAGTTCCTTGTCGTAGGTAGGGTAGTTAAGAACTACCCCATGATATACTTTAGAATGGTAGAATACATGCCTTCCTCCCTACATTAGGACCGCTCCCATAACATACCCACTTGCATTTTTATCCATATTGAAGGGATGCTACAAGTTTGGTAATGTAAGAACTAATACTTAAATAATATTCTTATTTGGCTCCTCAAAGGCCCTTTTCTAACCTTTTTACTACTAGAAACTCTTTCCACTTGCTATTATGGTGTGGAGTGGAGTTGCTATCACTGAAAATGAGGCTATGAATTTCCTCAAGTATTGCATCGTCTCAAAAAAAATCCCAACCTTAGAAACATTAGTAGGAACTATCCATTTCATGATAGCCTCCATATTGGTAGTATCTATCATGATCTCTCCTCCACCTATCACATACACTAGATAAACCAAATACTGTTGTGGAAATTCACACTTATTGAGATTTTCTAGTAGTTGGTTTTTCTTTAATGTCTCTAGCACCTATGCAAAATGTAAGATGTGCCCCTCCCATTTAGCACTGTATACCAATATATCATTGATATGGATTGGATAATTATATTTTTTTCATCCATCTCAATTATTTTAGAGTGGAAAAAGTGGAGGAATCAACTCACATGACCATTTTTACTAGTGATACCTAGTTTTGTAAATTGGGGCCTGAAACCTTTTGGGAACATTTTGAGGTATCAGACAATATTTTTTTGCGGGGTAAAATTTTACCGCTTTAGCAATGCACTTTTTTTTCCTATTATATACACATATACCTTTCCAACGACACAATAATCACCTCAATTGGAGTCCATATGAAAAATTTATGCCACTCAAACAATTGATAAAATAATGGTCACAAGAAATGCAAGAAAAAGAGACAATTAAATTGGAAGAAAATGCCTTAAGACATAATCTCTATTATCACATGTTTTATATTCATCTTCCAATTATACAAATATATAATCCAATTATGAAACCACCTCAATTTCTCTCACGTTGATACCTCACAAAGAGATAAAGGAGGATGAGACAAAATAGGATCTATAAACACACTTAGTATAAAAAATGTATCCTAAGATGTGAAATACACAAAGGTGTTATATTACGAGTTCATGAATATATATGAGAAATATGCTAATATTACCCCTTGATCATAAGTTCTAACAATAATACCAATGATACAACATAAATGGTTACCATCTCCAAGTCTTCATTTCCAAACTCATATGCTGAAATTCAATGAAGAACTGCATGAAAAACCACCAAAAATGGATGCCAAAAACTCCAATATGAAGAGAGTGAATCAAGAGAAGTGAATCAATTGCAATTTTGACACATCCTTGATAATTATTGAGCAATCAAACTAATGCCAAGTTGCAATGCAAAATGATCCATCTATCCTTTTCTAGGTTGAATGACCATCCATGTGAACAAAAATGTCCACAAGTTTTCTCTAAAATGGAATCCCAATTTTATTTCTAGTGTATGATTCAATTGAAAAAATTGATCCAAAATTATTTCAAAGTTTTCTTTCCAATCTAGTAGATTTTTATTTTGTTGTCAAAACTTCCATTTTGAAAACAATCTTCAATTTCTCCATCAATTCAATTTCAATTTCATCATCAATTCCCTCCTTTGCCAGCTGAAAGGAGAGACCACAAGTAGTTTTGTTTTTACCACTTATCATTTGCATTTGGTTTTTTAACTCCACTCTTCTTAATATGTAGCAAATATTCACCATTGTATTCCCTCTTTTAGGTGTGTGTGAGTACCATCTTCTTTTCACTATTAGCTACAATATTTTTCTTCACTTGAGATTGAATTCTTTAGTAAAAATGATGTAGTTGCTTGGCTCTTGATGGCCACTCCCAAGCATCAATCCACTCATAGTCAATCTTAAATCTTGTAGGTTTGTTTCTTTTGGAGCATTTCTTTGATGGATTATTCTTCTTGCCACAATGGTGACAAGGATGAAGATCAAAACAATTATCTTCCATGTGACTAGTGAGATTGCAATGTTTGCATTTTTCTTTCTCCTCATTGTTATTTGATGTTTAATTATTCAAAGTTATTCCACTGAAAAACTTGATTGGTTTTGAATAATATGTAAAATGAAATGTTTTTCATCTTTGTCATATGCTAACCCATGTTGATTTATTTTTTCACTAGATTTCCTCCCAAAGTCTAATGATTTCCTTACAAAAAGAAGGTTGAACTTGATCATGTAAAAAATCATAATCATCTACACTTGTGTCTGTATCATTGAGTTGCTCATAATAATCATCTTCATGAATATTTTCCTCCTCAAAAAGAGGGTTGTTTTGAACAATTATTACTATAAAATCCTTTCGTT
Source organism: Pinus taeda (assembly GCA_000404065.3). Lineage (NCBI taxonomy): Eukaryota > Viridiplantae > Streptophyta > Pinopsida > Pinales > Pinaceae > Pinus > Pinus taeda. Next base: position 63,437 of record APFE030987471.1, read on the forward strand.
GAAGTTCATCTTGAAGAAAATGAATTTGAATTCAGAGAATATCAAATTCTTCTTGCTTTATTTGCATACAAGTTACCACTGACTCAAGAGTACTTTTTTGAATGATGATTGTGTTGTCTTCAAATTTGATTATCAAATTATTCAATAACTCCAACAATTCAATAATATCCTTCATTTGAAATTGCTTGCTTGAACTCACTCGCTTAAATTGTCTTTCTTTGTTTACTTGATTTCTTAAATTTATTGCTTACATGTACTCTTGAACTTTCTCACTATCATTTCATGCTCACTTGATTTTGTTTGAGTATAATTAGGGTGTTAGATACAACCGAAAATGCACCCAAAGTAGTGATTTTTATGAAGGATTTTAAGTTTTGGCCACTCAACCTTCTCAACCTTTACTTACATTGATTCAAATAGGTGTCAAGTTCAACTGAAAATGCACCTAATAATTCCAATTCAACTTGATTTTGATGCTGGTTTTTACATAAAACCTATTGCAAGTTACAATTGAACTTGGTTACAAGCAAGTTACAATTGATCTTTTGAATGTTTTACAATGCATTGAGTTCATAACCTTTATTGATACATTGATTCCATTGATTAATGGAAAATTAATTTTGAACAATGGTGTGATTTTGTTGTTGCACTTGAATGTGTGCCATTAAATTTCATGTGCTAGTGTTTCCTTAAATTTCATTGGAGTTTGTGTATTGCATTAAATGATGAATGGTATATATTCCAAAACTAGACATAAAACAATATGAGCCTCCATGTAAAATTGACCATCACACACAACTCAAAGTGTTCCTAAGATCCCATTATTCAATTTTAGGCAGATCTAGGACATGGAGCAAAAAAGATCAATTTTATTAAGAATATTGCTATGATAATGATAATATCGAAATACATTTTAAAGCCATCATGATATTCACCAAAATAATAAATGTGAACTTTCAAGTGCCCATACTGATGAAGGTTCCCCTTTAACTACGAATGATCGACTCTTTAAATTTTGATCTCTAAAAATATATTTCATAGGGTTGTAACTATCATAAAATAATATTTTAATTTTCTTTATGAAAAGCTTTATAACTTAATCATATCACTTTAGAATTTCTAAAAATTGAAAGAGGAGTAACATTTAATCCTTTTAAAAATAAGATATTGCACCAAAACTTGCAACCAAAACCACCTATCACATAGAAAAAATTATGAGTTATTACTTGATTTGAGTAGATTTTGAGGATCATCCAAGAAACTGTTCAGGATTCAAGTTTCGAAGTCTTTTCACAAATGATACAAGTTGATTCGACTTTTATAGAGAACTACCCTTGTGCCATGAAAACACACTTCAAATTTTAATTCTTGTGCCCTACTTAACACTTGATTCTCACATCAAAATAACTTAGTGAGAGTAATGCAGCATACTAACCTTTCATCAACAAAAATTTCCTAATTGATCCAAATATTCCAATCTCTTTCAATGTCCCTTTGACTACTACATTATATGAATCACTACAACCAGGATATAATGTTGGCACATTAATTCAAACTCGATCTTGAGTGTGGGTTCCTATAGCTCGATATGGTCATTAGGGGATTTTTTAGGTCTAAAAAAGACCTCCTAAGGAAAATAATAAAATAATAGTTAAATATATAAATAGGGTTATGATTTTAAAATAGAAAAGAAAGAAAATGATAATATTGTATTTTTTAGCTTATCTCTTTCATATGTTTTCTCAAATGTAAGTGTAGACACCTGTTGGATGAAAAATTAAAATCCACATTCAATGAGTCCCCACTTTTCACACTTTTGATTAGATCGATAGCGAAAAATATTAAAAATACTTGAAACACATTTTTTCATGTATTTTCAATATTTTTTGGTGTGGGTCTACTCAAAATTATGTATAGTGGGCAGTTGTTGGATGTAGATTTTAATTCCACATCAAATGGGTGTCTACACTTGACATTTGAGTAAACTTATAAGGACAGAAGCGGAAAATACACTAAAAAATGTATGTTCTTCTTTTCCCTCCAAAATGTTTATCCTTGGGGATGACATCATAATATTAAATCTTATTGGTGTTTTTCTTTTAAAGTTGATTTTTTAAGTACAATTTTTGTTTTGTGACCTATTTTTATCTCAAAATTCGCCTAATGGCTTACACAATGATCTAGAGCTTTAAATGTACTTTATCTTCAATTGACCTTCGATCTAGCATAAATGATTGACGTTGATAGTGAAGACCTAAGACTCAACATACATACTCATATTTATTGGAGTAGTCGTGTTATGATTTCTTCTTACAACAACTCCTTCGAGAATACCAATCTATGGTAATGAAACAATTCACAAAAATAAATATTCCACATATATTGAAAAATGAAATAAATATTACATGATACTACCACAGAGCCTTTATTCAATCATGATCTTAATCTAAATATTCAATGCAGTGATGAGGTTTATCAATCTAATTCAGATTATATGATACATATTTTCAACCTCTTTTCTTACCAATGAAACCCAAAAGCAGTTCAAAGAAAGTGTTCCACAATTTACATAAGAGAATACTGCTCACCATGTTGTTACACTCAAATGTTTACAATGACCAATACTCTCAATAATCACATCCTTAACCAACATATTCACACTAGAAGCATGTAATCTCACATTAGAGAAATTTTGAGGTCTAAAAAGAGCATCCTAAGGAATATTATAAAATAATAGTGGAAACAATAAAATAAGTTTAGATTACCTCATCAAGTTTTGGAGGGAAAAAAGAAAAAGCTACTTTTTCAACTCGTATCTTCAACTTATATACCTATGATCTTACTCAAATTTCATGTGGGAGCACTCATTGGATGCATAGTTTAATTTTTCATCCAAGGAGTACCCGATGTTGCATACTTTCGATGGACCATACTACACGAAAATTGTGAAATACATAAAAAACGTGATTGTAATCACGTTTTTCATGTATTTCACATTTTTTGTGTTATAGGGTCCGTTGAAAGTTTGCAACATGGGCACTGAGATGCAAAATTAAATTCCACATTCAATGAGTGCTCCCGCTTGAAATTTGAGTAAAATCATAGGGAGATAAGTTGAAAATATGACTTGAAAAAGTAGTTTTTTTTTCTTTTTCTTTATCTTTTAGCTTTTTAGTCCAAAAGTGGTGAATGATCCCCCATCGTTGACATTATCATGTTGAATCCTATTGGTTCTTACACATTTGATTTTTGCTGTGCATTTTTGTTTTGAGGCCCATTTTTGGCCTCAAAATTTCTCTAATGCTATGACATATGCTTCAGACATGGAAAAACATGTAACCAGTATCTCAAAATTTATGGCATTTAGATCCGTTGATTTAGATCACCATTCAGATTCATGGTACAATTTGAATCAATAGCAAGTAGGTTGTAGCTAGAATATTGCTTGATTAAGCTTGCTTTTGATGTGATTGATTGGTGGATCATTGTTCTCTTCACCATTTCACATTCAATATTGAATTCCTCACCATCATCATCGGTTACTTAATGGCTTCCTATGGAACAATACCAGGAAAATATAAGTCCCTAAGATCTATAGATATTTGATACCAATTGATAAAATATAGATCACAAAAAATAAAAGAACAAGAGACAATGAAATCGGTGGAAAAGAACTCAAGCGATAATATTTATTCTCGCATTCTTCCAATGATACAAATATATAATACAATTATGGATCCAACTCAATTCCTCTCACCTTGACACCTCACAAAGAGATAAATTAGGATGGGGAAAAATAGGATCTAGAAACACACTTAGGATAAAAAATATATCCCAAGATCTAAAATACATAAAGGTGTTATATTGAGACTTCATGATTGTATATAAGAAAGAGGCTAAGAAATGTTTCCTTCCTGGTTTAGCCACCACAATTCAATATGATTCCATTTCAACCTCCACTATTTATTGAAAAGTGGCTAGCCACATGCTTATGATGAAGAAGAATCTATAAGAGTCCATATTGTAACTCTAATTAATATTTGAGGTAATCAAACCTAAGTACTAGTAGGCTATTAGGATATGTTATAATTGGGCCTGTATGAGGAAAATTGGTTCCATAATTTTTTAGTGTACTTGTTCCATAGATGAGCAACATAGTTGAGAGGGATGGGGATGTTAGAAACAAGGACAATACTGAGAGGGGCATTGAATCAATATTGTAGGAATTTTAGACTTTCTCTCTCTTATACAAAGATGTTAGAAAACCAATATATACTTCAGCAATTGATTCACATGAGCATGAAAAAAAACAACATAAGTAATCACAAATGAACACACATAAACTTAAAACTTTACTTCAATTACTTCACAAGGAAAGCTACAACTTGTTATTAGAAAATTCTCTAGATACATCTACCAAAAGGAAACTACTCCTTGATTTATTAGCTACAACTGAAAGGAGCTGCTGCCCATAAATATTTATCAACTTCTACTGAAAGGATCTCCAACCCCTAAGTACTTACCATCACCCACTGTTAGGAGCTACAAACCCTAATCTACAAGCTAAAACTTGCTTGGACTCAATGATTCATTTTTCATCCATTTTCACACTAGAACCATGAATGCCACATCCATAACAAAATAATTAGAATCTTCCTCACCAAAACACCTTCAACAATCCATGATTACTAAAAAACCACCATAACAACAACAACACCAATCGATCTCTATTTTCATATTGCCATGATACACACTCATCTATTTAAAAGGATCAATCAATTATGCCTGAAAATATTTCACTTGATTATTTTTAGAATGAGCCTTTAGTTAACATGTTCTTTGAATATTTGCATGAATTTATCATTTTTTCCTTTATTTTGTTTAACTGAGTCTTATGCATATGATCTTCAAGTTATCACTCACAAATATGTTATTCTGGACTTAATCTGTGTGCTTTTATGCTTAAATATGTTATTCTAGCATATTACAGGGTTTAGCAATGACATTATATATAGCTCGAACTTTAGTTGGCCACCAAATATAAAAAAAACTACCAAATATTCTCTAATAATGTCCATGCTTCGGAATATAGTCTTTAGCCCCTGTGCGATTTGTACTTTGGCTCTTTTTGCTTATGGAACTAAGTGTTGTGACCTGCACTTTGGTCCTAAGCACTAAATTATTATCCTTCATGCCTTTATTAGAAATTTTTATTATCACCCGACACATTTATCCCAATGCAATTAGCTTGTGCCCCTTTATAGTCCATCGGATCTGGCTAACAAGATGGTGTGTTCCATGGTGTCTGCCCGATGCCTTTTCTATTGGTTTCCTACTGCCGAATGTATTGTTGATGTGTCTCGGTTCTTGTATCCCGATGCTTTATTTGCATGCCTTCAAAATGCCTTCGGATTATACCTTTATCGATGACATTTCCCGGTGGGTCCTCCCATTACAACCATGGACCAATCACTGGAGTTCCAAGCTGAGTTGGCTTAACACTTTCTATGTTAGCCAGATTCCTAATCATCCCGTTAGTTCTTCTATGTGTCACTTCAAATCCTTCCAGGGTCCTTCTAGAGGGATGACATCATATGTGCCATGTGTTGCCATCTCAGTGGTGAAACATGTCACTCGGAAATGGCCACCAGGGTATCTATGTCATAGTATACATTAGTATGACTATGGACACATAAAAAAAAGGAGGTTCCCCAGAATAGTCCTTAAAGTGCATAAATGATACATAAATCCAATGCAACTTGGGAAGGGTTCCATATAAGAGTGAGATATCCCTAACCTCGTGCCTTTGACATAACCCCGATGATACAAATATACGAAATATGAATAAATTTGTTGAGGTCAAGCATGGTAGAAACTACCTGATTACCAGCTAATGAGGTAAACCAGTACAAACGTGAGGGAATCACCAATGAGGAAAATGGAGCCCAAGGTACCTAGTATATTCCACTAAGTGTGAATAGATGAGCTAGTGTCAAACACCTGCGACCTTAATCGATCAGGACTCAATGATGTAAACCCACTTTTGATCGTGAGGAAACCTGCCACTGAGGTCTACAAGCTACAAGGTACTATTGGTTCATAAATCAAGCTCCTAGATAATGAATTGAAGTTGACAAGAGATAATTTGTTGAAGGAGGGCCATGATGTATCCCCCATCAGTCGAGGTGGAACCTACCAAAGGATGATGTGAATGGATGAAGTCATGAAGTGATGAAGTATAACTGAAACATGGATGGCCAACTCAAAAAGGTAAACAAGAAACTATAGATGGTCCACAGAGGCTGAGACTTTTCACATGGTGGAATGACCAAAAAGTGACTCAATAACATGACTAATGAGTACCATGTGATATCATGCAACAATGAAGGAGGCATTGAAGCACGCTCCATATGACTGGAAGAGTAACCAACTGGATGAGTACACAAACTCATATATATGGTAAGACTCCTAGGCAAGCTAAAACCCAAATGTGAGATAATGATGCAAAAAAGTGACATGCTAAAGGGTGATACGATTAGCTCTTTCATTTTGAATACTAACGAAGATAAATGTTCCCTTCCAATTTCTGTTTTTAGGTTCTTTTTTTGTAAATTTAGTCCCCTAACCCCGAAAAAGTGATAAAACAATACAAGGGAGAACCTTCTAACCATAGTAGACTAGAGTATTCCTTTTTCATAAATAGCCTACTCAGTTCGGAAAAGGGTCAAACTTAGACTAAATAAACATCCCTTCAAGTACTTTAATGAGTGTGAAGGAGACAATTTCACTGAACAATATTTTCTAAATTAAGGAGTTTGAAAAGAGCTTAAAGGAAAATCCTCTAGGAGGAATGAGTGGTATAAGGGGTAGCAACTAGTTCCGATCATGGTGGAACTTCTAAAAAATTTAAGAGGGTAAGAGGATGGCTAATAGAGCCACTCATCGTAGTGGTTCCTCCAAGAAATGGTAAAAAACCAAATGAAAGCGAATGGTAGGCCAAGTAAATGATGCTGATGGAATGAAGAAACCAAGGATCATCCCGTAAAAATAGGCTAATAGAAAGTGGAAATCACAAGGAATAAAGTGTGGAATCATCCTAGGGTAAGGCCATAAATAAGACAAAGGAGAGGAGATGAGGCTCATATTCTAGGTCATAGTGGGTTAGAAGGAGGGATTTTGAAAAGGAGTAAAAATGACTACATGGACACCAATATGACAAAAAGGTGCTAAAGTAAGACATACATGTATAGGTAAGTTGTACTACCAAGCTACGACGTGTATAGAAAAGAGTGGCTAATGTTGTAACTTGATAGGGTTGGACCTAAGGGACAATGATGAAACTGAAAAACAATAATGCATCAATAACAGTGATATATGACCTACCCCTACATGCAAGGTTGAAGAGAATTACACATAAGGTCCATGGGTGTCACAATAAAAACACTACCCTATCCAATAAAAACCATCTAGAAAGACTAGTCCCATGGTTAAATCACATAATGAAAGAAATGAACATGGATGA
>APFE030987471.1:80597-104546 GCA_000404065.3 Pinus taeda
ATATTCATTATAAACAAGATATATTTAAATCCCAATATTTTGATTATCTTGCTCTTAGTTGGGTTAGATCTATATCTGCCTAATTAAGATAGGATTTAGATTAGTTTCTTTTGTTTGCATCATAGAATAAGCTTGCATTTAGAGCAAATTATACATTTTGTTAAGTCCTCTCCTCAAGGAGGCAAAACTTTAGTTGTGGCTTGGCTGAACCCAAATCAGCTTAAGGGTCATCCTCTTGCCTGATCAGCAAGGAGAAGTGATCTGATATCCCTGTCTATTAGTAGGTAAAGATATATCATAAACCAATAGCAATAGGGAGAAGGTAACTAGACCTAGTTAAACCAGTCGGAGCCACCACACCAAACGGAAAAGGAGCTGCTTTCAAGGTCCGGACCGGGTGGTTATCCCCCAATGTTGTTGCAGCGATTTTCGAGGCCTCAACAAAATCTTAAGCTTCTTGGTAGTCATCCACAACATGAGATTCCCTACCATGAGGTGGGTGGCCTTGAGGAGAACGGCTCGCACTATGAACTAGCATAACCCCCTTTGAATCAAGTTTCTGAAATGCTCCTGTTTTTCCATGGGAGGATGGAGGATTTTTCACTCCTTAACTCAGGTTGCTAAGTTGGTTTTGTAGTCTTGGAGCGGTTGAATCACACACCTATCTCCAAGACCCTAGCCTAAGTTAGTGTTGGTGTACTACCAGCAAAAAGAAAAGATGAGTCTAGTTGATTTTATTATCGCGTTGATTTTAAATGGTTTTTTTTTACACAGTTGGGATACATCGTGAAACTTTGATGGTGTGATTGACTCTTGTTAGTAACCCTAATGAAAATATATGCCATTTCTTCTTTTCAATTGGATAAATACTAACTACAAGAGGGTAAGAATATTCTCACTTCAAACACACAAATGCCTACCCAAATGCACCTCTCACTTATTACCAAATGAAAATCCAAAAATTTATAAGAATTGTGACACAAAAAACAAACTGAAGAGAAAATCCAAAAGTGACCAAAAGAGTCCCCAAGCTAGAACATAAATCACTTCAAAAATGTCAAAGCTAGGAAGCTAAAGCTAAATAAGCACTCTAAAGAAGTCAACAAGAAATCCAAAAGTGAAAAAAGGAAGGTGATGTCAACAAGATAGGGTTGTAGCACAATGTCTCAAAAAGAGCCAATTTTCTACAAAGATCAAAGCCAAACCCTATTGGCAAGAAGGCCTAAATAAGATTAAAAGGGAGTGATAAAGAAAGGAAAACATACCCAAATAAAAAATTTAGATGACAACTACACAACCAAAGAGAAAACGCCACTACTCGCAAACAAGAAAGAAAACAAAAAGAAATCACCCAAACAAGAGTTATGAAAGCCAAACAAAGGAAAACAATTGAAAATATGAGATGTAAGGAAAATCTATACTATCACTCAATCAAGAACCAAAATCTGAAAATGAGATCCAGAAATTAAATCAATAGCTTCAACCAAGGCACAAAAGAACTCTCAAAGAAATTTTTGAAGAAAATGGACAAAGGAGGACCCCAAACAAGCCACACTCAGTGGATTCAGATCAGAGGTACAAAGTAGTTGATAATAAAAACAATAATAGATGAAAATATAACATAAAAAATTAGAGAGAAAATGGCTGATCAAAAGCCAAAATGAAACAAGAAACCCTTCCAAAAGTAGACACTCAAATCCAATCGAATCAGTTAAACAGGACCAAATCTCGAACATAACCAGACACCAGATAGAAGGATAAAACATATCAGATCTGAGGTAGAAATTCGGAGAAGAAGATTATGAGTTCTTAGGGTTATAGGATCAACCACATGGATGAGCCAGGCTCAATGTGGCTATAGCTGCACTAATGACACAGGAAAAGAACAATTGAAAAGACACAACTGCACTGAAATATTTAAGTGCCTACGATTGAGAGGAAACTCATTTTTTTCTTCTTCTCAAAAACGTGTGCACAAGATGACACAAAAGGCCAATATTTAGAAAAATAAACCCCAAAGTTAGTTGCAAATGCTTAGAAAAACTTGGGAGAGAACTAGAAACCAGAATAGGAGAAAAAATCAAAAGATTCCAAAGTGAAGCGGGTAAAGAAAATGAATCCTCTCATTGAAAGCACCCGTTCTATTGTGTTGGCTTATATGGACCTGAACCAGGTTTGGAAGAGTTATTTAACCAAACAAATCCCATAGCTACCGGCCCTTTCGACAATAGCCCGCGGAGTGTGGACTAAGGTCTCACCCAAGGTAGCAGGGGAGGGTGCTGGAACCAAGTTTTTGCACCCTAGGGATGTCTTGGTGTAGTCTAGAGGTTTCACGCACTGGTTTACAGCTCCTCGCTACTCTGTATTCACACAGATACAGATTGATTATGTCTTTCTTATTAGTGCGCTATTCTACTGGAGGATGCAATTACAAATCAACAGGGTATTTAAGTAAACATTTAACCAACACAATTGATTCACGCATTAAAATGAACCCAGATTTACATGCATTCATACAATAAGTAGATTAAATTTAACAGATATTATGAAAGTCAGAATCGCGACAGCATCAAAAGGAACACAAAATATCATAAGAAACTTATCTTTATTTCCACCTATCATCAATGCATTCAGTTCCGCCCTGTGCACTCAGTTGCAGGGGTTCGTGCACACAGCTGCAAACTTTCTAGGCCTGTGCGCACACAACTGCAGAGACTCTAGCTACTATCCCAACCCTTGACTTGAACTTACATATGCTTTCAGACTATCTTCTTCAAAAACCCATTACATTTCATATTTCAGATTAACTATCAAAACTTGACTCTCTTTACCCATAGAGCCTCGCTCTATTTATACACTTCCTTGGCCTGCGATCCCTGTGCGGGCTGACTCTATTTACATTTCTTTAAATTACTTTTGGGCGGACTACCCTTTGAATCGACCTATTATAATTTGCACTCTGCACTTCCAATGGAGTCTTTACCCTAACTTTTCCCAAAATATCTGGCTTCGCACCCTCTAACCGTTGTGCGGAGCTTCGCTACCCAACAATCCCCCACACAATCATCATGACTTGTCCCGAGTCACTCAGCTGGCACGACGATCTTCTCACAGAGGTCAGTTAAAAGCTTCTACACAACACATGTTTCCTTAACAAATTCTATGGCAATTCGTTGTACCTGTTCCACCCGAGTCACTGATGCATCCGTGTCAGTTGGATTCGCTTGCTCAGAATCGCATACTGCCTGCATATGTGCTAACTTTCCCTCAATCATTGTAGAGGCGACAAATGCTTCATCAAGCCAAGGTTGAATGAATTCTTTAAGCTCTGCCTCTTCTTGTTGTGCAACATCCATTTGGGCTTTGAGAGCCTGGGCCTCCCGCATTTTGGCCAGCCGCTGTGTGAGAGTGAACATTTGTGCATCTCCTTGAGCTGTATCATAGGCCTATTGCAGTGCACTTGCCTCAGCTTCTATGCGTTGTATGGTGGGGTCCTCCTAGAGAGATGTAAGTATACCAATAGACTGATCTAAGAGCCCCGAATTTTCACGGACAGCGCACCTTGTTGTTTCCATGCCTGCTTGAATTTCCGCACCATGTTGTTCACGATCCACAAATGGTTGTTGTGCCTAGATTCTGAGCTCTGCTATTTGTCGAGTAAGCTCCCCTTGTGCTTTTGTGGCCACCTCTTGGGCCGTGCGGGCTCCTGCGGCCATGTGTTGAACCTTGGTAACGGTTGGAAGGTCCACGGGGATAGCTAACGCCAGAACCATGCTGCATGCTTCTGTCACGGCTTGTTCGATGTCCCGATAACGTTCGACCAAGGCAGTGTGCTGAATATTTACCTGTTCTAACTCAGCTTTTTTCTCCATTAAAGAGTGAAGGGCAGGAATTTCCCTTGCCTAGAGTTCATTAATGAGTCCGTCCTGTAGTTGGTAGAGTAACCCACCAGGTACGTTAGCCAGATTTAACTCCCAACTACGGTCGCCACCGGTACCTTTGACTAGGATAGCATAAGCTGGCAATGGTATAGTGTTTGGTGTGGCTGTGCACACCATTTGCTCAGCTGTGGTTGTATTTCCAACAAGGTGGACCCTGCTGGAGAGTGCACCTGTATGGCCTCTAATTACATCCTGATCTCCCCCAACACAATTGTTTTCTCTGTAAGTAGAGTGGGCAAGGCACTGCTAGTGGTAGGACTCGTTGTGAATTCTTTCTCCAAAACCTTCGCTATTTTGGACTTTTTCTAGGTAGTTGGTGAGTCTTGTGTGTGCGATCGCTTGACCTGGTTTGCATGGTCTTGCGTCTTTGTTTCCTGGTCTGACTCCAATACCTGCTTTTCCATGATCCCTTATGTTGGTGGGTTCTTGGACGCCTCTTGCTGCGAGGCCATCTGTTGTTCTCAACGTGCCTTTTCTGCTAGGTGCATGAGCCGCTGTTGTCGGTCCTTCTTCTGCTGCTACATAGTGAGTTGGTCAAGGACGGTCTTATCTGGGGTGTGTCATTTGAGTGGCCATGCTACCAAAACTGCATAGGTTGCCTCATCTGTCGCCATGAACGGGTGTGTGACCCAGGATTATTCCGGATCCTTCTATGATCGGGTATACAAGTGATGCATGTCAGCTTTAAACTCGGCCATGATCTGGAAATTGTTATAGATCGTGGGATACATTAATAGTCGTCAAGAAATCCTTGTCCTTATCTTTCCTTCTATAGAGGTCCAAAATGCTCAGATTGCAGAAACCCTTGTCGCATCCCTTGTACCGCATAGTGCCATATACTGCACTGCCTTAGGGAGGTCATCTATAATGTTGGGGAATTGGCTATCCTATAGTAGTTCGCCTGTAACCAAGAGGATTGTCAAAAGCAACCATGCATAGTGGAATGTCTTACCTTTGTCCTATGCTTCTTGACAGTTGGTCAGGAACTCGTTGCATAAGAACCGTGCCCAATTGAATTGAACCCCTTCAGCACACTATTCGACCAGTGCAATGATAGAAGCGGGTACTTCATCTGTGCAGCACTTCCTCATGAGTTTAAAAGCAAGGAGTTGGGTAGCGACTCAGACGGCTTGGTCATTGATGCTAGCTATGACATATCCGTGCTTACCTTTCTCCAGCTGATATCAATTTTTTTTTTTGTTTCGGTGAGTCCTACCTCGCTGTTGGTTCTTGTGGTGTCAGCGGGGTCACTTCCTTTCAGTAGTAGGTGCATTATTTAGTGGATTAGTTCAGTTGTGATCAGGATCAGCTCTTCGAACCACAGGAATCCATCATGTACTAGACAAAGTAGTTGCCGGATTACAAATGTGGTAATAGTCATGTGGTGGTAGTGAGGTAGCCATCCGAGGTTGCAGATGTCTGCCTTTTCCACACCTAGTATCCATACCCATGGAAATAACATGTCTTCGGCCAACTTTGGGAACTTATCGCGGTCGGCCAGATCCCAATCTTCAAACTTGAGGCTCAGAACACGCCCCAACGGTAAGTCTTCGAACGTTATGCCATCTGGAAGAAGCGGGGCCTGAAGCTCAGCCTTCGCAATGTCTAAGTCCTTGGGTAGCTTGGTTGATCCTCACGATGGAGAGAGATATGGAGGTAACAATGGGAGTCGGAATGCATCCATCTCTTCCTCGGCCTATGCATCTATCTGGTCAAGCAACTCTTGGAGAGCATTGTCATCCTCATTGGTTTCGGTGGAAATGACTTTGCCCTTATCGGCTGTGGATTGCTTAGTGAAGGCTCAGACTGTTCCTATCTTCTAATTAGCCTTCTTCTTTCGTGGTGTGCATGGGGATTTCGAAACCCCAGGTGCCTAATTCCTGCCATCTGGCTCTTCCAGATTCAGCTGCATTTCTTCCGCGAATCATGCTCAGGTTTTGTCCATGGTACTCATGGCTTGTCTGTGAGCCGGCTACTTGCTGCTCTATTCTGATGTATAGTGCCAATATGTCGTGCTGTGCACAGGTCATAAAATAAAGCTGAAATTTTGAACGACTTCCTTCCCTCCTTTTCTAGCTTAGTACTAACGGTCCCTAGAAAATCTTAGCAGATCCGACTTGGAACATTCACCTTAAATGTCCGCCGCCCACTCCTTCCTGCCATACCGTAATGTCCTTGACATGAATAGTGGTGCTAACAGTCATCTCTTGACTGGTCTGCGTGGTAGCACAGTCCATCAGGTGCTGGTGCGATCGAGAGGGAACTGTGTTGCCAGACCAGTTTCTTGTAGACTTGTTTATAGTCCCATGCCTTATTTCAACTTCTCGGGGCGTTGAGACTGTAGCATCAACCACTAGTTAGGTGTTCGCACTACTGGTGCGTTGTTGTAATGTCCTTGCCAACCCGGATTGTGAGCACCGCTCGATCACTCAGGTGGCCATTTTTTTGTTCTGAGGATGTGTGCACAGCCATGATAGCAGGGTCACAACTCGGTCGTTCTTAGCAGTATTCCTAAGCGGTTCGAATTGCCTTATGTGCAGAGGGGCTATGCTGTTGTGAGTGTTGCGGTGTGACATTCTGCTGAATCCGTTCCTGCATATCGCTCTTTGGTCTCCCGAGCGTACCCAGAGTGTGCTGCCAGTGCGGGGCCTGCATCTACCCGGCTGCCGTTGAGCTCTTTTCCATCGCTTACTCCAGAATCATCTAGTCTGTGGTATTTGCAACTTCCCAGAGGTTTGTGTCATTAGACAGCCGCGATGGGTGCTGCCCCTTGAGTCCCTGCGGACCCTATCATTGGCTACTGGTGACCAGAGTCACTTCAAGCTGCTACCCTTAGTTTGTCTGGCCACTTGTGCCTGTGCTTGTCTGTGGCCTCCACGCTTTTTCCTTTGCTTTGTTACAACTACCCCTTTTGCTGAAACCATGGTTGTTCAGGGTGCTACCGTAGATATTATCGGCGCACCTGGTTTCGATTTCACTGAGGCAACTGAATCTTTGGCTTCCTCTGCGGACGGATCTACAGCTCCTATCGCGACCATCCTGTTGCAATTTAATGTGGTTACTTCATGCAGTCGATTTTTCCATTGTTCAACCTCTTCATCTGAATCTGACGTGGAAGAGCTATCACGGTCCCATGAGAGTCGACTATCCGCTATTGGATTCACCCTGTCCTGATCTCACACTGTGAGCTGATAGATACAGTCTAGTTCCTCATCACTTTCATTATCACATAAAGGTTCAGTGTAACGTGCTCCTTCAGCTGGATCTAATGGAACCACTACTTGGAGAGAATTCTTTTCAACGATCATTTTTCGTTTCTTGAGGTTGATGATTCCATTCATGTCTGTTGCCCAATCTATCCCTAGCAATGCCGGATATGGGTTACTGTCATCCATGATTTCAATGACTTCAAAATATGTTTGCGCGCTAGCACTGTCGATGTCCACAGTAACCCCTTGCAACCTTCCCATAGGCAGAATCTTTTGCTAGTTGGCCATCCGTAATTGGATCAGGGACCATTGTAGTGTAGGCCTGCCCATGTGTTCCCAAGTCTGCGTTGGTAGGACATTTGCATCAGATCCCAGATCTAAAACAATATGGTCCATCTCATAGTTGCCAATCTAGATGGTCAGTCGTATCTCTCGACCGGTATGCAAAACATGTTTGCCCAGTTTGAAGATCAAGTGCAGTTCGTCTACCCTAGCACATCTAGTTATTAACTCTTGTAACTCTTTCACCACATTAGCATCCCTCAGAAGCTTCATACAGGTTTCTAAGAAGGTAGTTATCAAAGACCCATCCTGTTCCAGTTCCGGTTTCCCCTTACTACCCGAAGTCGATGCTTTTGCGAAATTTTTCTTAGCCTCCAAAAAGGTTTCCTTCGCTCGCACCAAATAAAATCCTAGTTGTTTTGCAGGAGCCTTACGAACCCACATATCCTCTTTTGGCTTCTTCCCCTTATCTTCCCATGTAGCTGCACCACTTCTGAGCATCATATTTATGTTGGGGTCTTCGGTGCGTGGTTCAGCCTTCATCATTTGGACGTTTTGAGTGAGGCTAGCTAGGAGCACTCCTTTTTCCCACAACTGAGAAATCAGCGTAGGGTAGTTGACTACATCATGATAAAACTGGTAGCATGATGGACAATAGGCTTTGGCTGGATTTGTACAATCCCGAGCCTAATGCCCTATCCCTCCACAATTAGAGCAAATTAATTGTCCTCATCCCCATCCAAATCCCATTCTGCTGCAACCCCATCCACGCACCAGGAATCCCCTGCAAATGAATGGTGCGGCTAGGTCTTGCCCGCGCATCTCTATTTGCATCCTATACATAGGGGGTCGATCCATCAACATGCGGCAATCCCTTTCCTCGTGACCCATCGTTCTGCAGAAGTTACAAAATAAGTGTTGAGGAGGTTGTCGTAAGCTTGGAAATAGGTGGCAGCTGTCCGTGGCATTCTTTCCTCCTACCTGGAAAATCACGCACTAGAGCGCAGGTGTGGCATTCGGCCTTGCTTGTACCTCAACTTTTAATGGCATCAAGCCTCCTCCCGCCAGATAGTTCGCAAAGACACAACAATGGTCCTTGTCGTGCACTTGGCTCTTACATTTAATACAGCCTACCTCTGTGCGTACCTCTGGTCGGGACACCCTTCCTTGCTTCAAGATTTGCACTTCTAGACTTAGGTTTTGAAGTTGTGCGTGGATTTGCTGAACTCCCAACCCTGGGTCCAGTATTGGGGTTGCGTGTAACCTCATTGCTGTCTCTAGTGCCTCAGATTGGGTTGAGATCTTATGTTGTGACAATGCCATCCTCAGATGGGGCATCGAGGACACCACAAACCATGCGTAATGCTGCCCATCTATCAAAGTCATGTTAGCTTCACAAATAGTACTCTTTAATCATTGGTCCAAATCCCACGAAGTTTCGCTAGGCAATATTGCTATCTCCTTGAACCCAATAATTGACTGGGCTTCAGACTTTGGTTGGCCAAACTCTTTATTAAGTGCATCCTGGATCGTCGCTATTCCCTCATTCAGATGGTCGGTTGAGTATTTTATGTACCATGTCAGTGCACAGTCCTATAGTGCATTGACCAACGTGCCCATTTTGATGTTTTCATTTGTTATGCCTTGCACGTCCCATACAGATTTTATCACAAACCAAAACCGACTTGGCTCTTCATTCCCTACACCCTGAAATGTTGGTAACTTGACTGCGGTCGCCATCCCAGCTTTTGGTGGTGGAGGGGGTGGAGGTGGTGTTGATGTGGATGGACTTTACGTGGATGAGGTGGGTGGTGGTGTAGATGGAGGTGACATCAGTGGGAAGCGTTCTTTAAGCAATCGGACCGCACTTCCTGGCGAGAACCTAGCGAGGTCCTCCTCACTCTCCCGTGAGATAGAAATCAAAGGGTTGTTCTCTACTCCTCCTATTCTTCGATAACCCTTTCTGCTCCGCGTTACTCCAGACATCAATATACGTACAGAATCTATTTTTCGCACAACAAAATCTTAATCCAAGTATTCAATGATTTGATGTACCTACCCCGTGGTCCTTGGAGAAATTGCCTGTTTGCTTCGCTATAACTTATGGTTGTATCTATTGCGAATTTAGTGATAAATCCCCCTATGATCCAATCTAACTAGTGGTCTACCGCGCGCGCAAGTCTATCTTCGGTGGCTTCCAACTTGTGCACCAGTTTCGGAGTCCACACTATCGGCTGGTCTAGTGTGCACCTCCCCAAACTATTAGCTAGCTTCACGATCCACTCATAAAATTCTGTCAAAAATGTTACGAAGAAGATCTCATGTATATTCATGAATATATAGTGATCCAACCATTGTTCCTCTGATATTCGCGAGTTTCTGTTTTCCTGAACTGCAAACTCGTGAAGCTTCAGATCCCACCAATCTTCAAGCTCTTTCTTCGTAGGATTCCAGTGCTCTCACATTAGACACCCCTTAGGAAAATCTTCGTCCTGAAAATGGAACCATTTGTTGGCTTATATGGGCATGACCCAGGTTCAGAAGAGGTATTTAGCCAAACAAATCCTGCAGCTACTGGCCCTTTTGGAAATAGCCCACGGAGTACAGACTGAGGTCTCACCAGAGGTAGCAGGGGAGGGTGCTAGAACCAGGTTTTCGCACCCCAGGGATGTCTTGGTGTGGTCTAGAGGTTTCACACACTAGTTTATAGCTCCGCGCTGCTCGATATACACACCAGATTGATTATGTCTTTCTTATTAGTGCACTATTCTACTGGAGGATGCGATTACAAATCAACAGGGTCTTTAAGTAAACATTTAACCAACACAACTGATTTGCACATTAAAATGAACCCTGATTTACATGCATTCATACAATAAGTAGATTAAATTTAATAGATATTATGAAAGTTAGATTCGCAATAGCATCAGAAGGAACACAAAATTTCAGAAGAAACTTATCTTTATTTCCACCTATCCTCAATGCATCCAGTTTCGACCTGTGCACTCAGCTGCAGGGGTCCACGTACACAGCTGTAGAATTTCTAGGTCTCTGTGCACATAGCTACAGGGCCTCTACCTACTATCCCAACCCTCAACTTGGACTTACAGACGCTTTCAGACTATCTTCTTCAAAAACCCATTACATTTCATATTTCAGATTAATTATCAAAACTTGACTTTCTCTACCCATAGAGCCTCACTCTATTTATACCCTTGCTTGGCTCGCAATCCCTGCGTGGGCTGACTCTATTTATATTTCTTTACATTATTTTTGGGCAGACTACCCTTTGACTCGACCTATTATAATTTGTGCTCTGCACTTCCAGTGGAGTATTTACCCTAACTTTACCCAAAATATCCGGCTTTGCGCCCTCTAACCATTGCGCTGGGCTTACGCTACCCAACATGTTGCAGTAAATGTTACATGAAAGGAGCCATTTCTCCACAATCATATGCCCCAGTAGGATCACTAGACAACAAACAAATATGGCTAACCCAAGACAATGAAAATCGCCAAGTCAAATGATCATGCAAGTAGTCTCCATGCATTTCCTAATGTTATAAGTTTTGAGAAAGTACCTTGCCTCCTCGCAGGTCTATGAATGTTTTTGCACCCGATGTAAAATCCTTTCGTTCCAACCAAGATATCTCTCTCTTCTTCTATTGATCCCAAGCCTACACACAAGCCCAACTAAACAAAGATGACAAGTAGTCTTCCCCAAAAGACTATTAGCTTATAACATCAAGAAATACATGAACATAAATAACTGCAAATCATCGAAACTTTTAGGGGCTAATATTCATACGTGGGCTAATTTTCCATGATTTTTCCAAAAAAAAAATTTCCCAATTTCCATTTTTTTCTAAAAATAATTCGCCCAAATGTTACAATATAAAATCATTTTACCTTAACAATCACTAACTTATATAGAGACTATATATAAAATCACTATATATTTGAATAATTTTACAAATATATCAACAAACATTTTATAGTTTGCATATTAGGGATTAGTGAGATTTGTGAATGTTTTAAACTTAAAGATAATTTTCCATCCATAAAATTTTCCTTGCTACAAATGCTGGTACAAAGGAACTAAACATGAATCTTCATTAACCATATAATCAAGAATACATCAATATACCTTCAACTTCAGCACTCCAATACTTATTCCCGTAGATTCTCCCCACTATAACAAACAAGAACTCAAAGCAACATGTAGCTCTCAAAACTAAATCACAATAACAACATATGTCTCTATGATTCTGGCTCATAGATTCTAACTAGCTGATTATGACTAGCTTGACCCTCTAGGATGGCCCAGTATAAATAGGAAGAGGAAGACTCCTAGGAGGATGAATGAAGACACCTAAGACGAAGAAAAGTTAGAGAAGTTTCTCAATAATGTTTCCTAACCAGTTCGAATGAATGAGATAATATCATCAGTCAAACTGATATGCTAGGAACCATAAGTCTATAGAACAAGTCCCCCAACCACATGGAAAAACTATGAAATCTTGGTCATAATTGCATGAAAAAAGTGTCCTCTGAGCGATTGGAAGGTTCCAACCATACTGACAAGCTAATCTACATGCAATTGGGGAGAAAAGATGGATAAATGAGTGGTCAATAAAAAAATAAAATGTCAACAACATAATGACTTAAGAGGACTAACCCTACGGCGAAATATAGGATGATAACAACCATTTTCGATCTTCCACATACCATGGGAAAGCTCCTTTATACATCTATCCATTTTCTTGAGTTCCATCTGCTCTTGAGTTGATCCACTACACTAGTAATTCCTTCAAATAATTTACATCATTCTCCTTGCTTTTCCTGATCTTGAACACTTGTGCCCTCCTTTTCAACCTTTAACATTTATTTCCATTTGTTGTCATCAATAAAAACACAATTCTAATATCCCCCACCCCCTTGGCATTGATGGGAATACCTTGATCAAACACAACATTATCATGAAAATAAAGTGGGCTAAAAAGTGCTTGTGTTCTTATGTCACCTTTGGATGTTTCTCTTCTTATGATGCACTTCTCTGGTGATGTACTACTGTTGTTGCTTTCCTTCTACATTATGAATTATCAATGCTTTTATTTGAGCACGAATACCTCTCCCTTATTTTGTTTGATCAACAAAAATCCCCTCACTTCTGCACCTTTGACATCAATGAAAAAGACACCAACATGACCCCCCTGCAACTCTACTCCCTCTTTCAACAATCTTCCTCTGTCTTCTTGATCCCGTGGACCTGTAAGCTTCATCTTGATATGTTAAATGTATACCAACTAAATTTTTCTTCTTGAAGGAAGACCTAGTGAAGGGAGGCAAGAGGAACGACTCCTAATCTCTACCTCAAATACCCAAATGATCTCTTGGGAGTGGTTTGGTGAAAATATAAAAAAAAAAATTGTTTTGTAGGAACATACTCTAGCTTCACAATCTAATTGGCAACTTTCTCCCTTAAGAAATGATACCTCGTTGGAATATTCTTTGTCTTGGAGTGAAAAATAGTATTCTTTGACATGTTGATGGAACTTGTATTGTCGAAAATAATAGGAATATGTTGTTCATAAAACAATTTTACATCTTGCAAGGTTTGCTTCATCCACAATAGTTGAGTGCAATAAGAAGTTGTTGTAGTATATTATGCTTCAGTTGTAGATAAAGAGATGGAAGCTTTCTTATTGCTCAACCATGAAATTAGACATTCTACAAGAAAGAAAGCACCACCACTAGTGTTCTTTCAATCATCGACATCACTTGCCTAATCAAAATTAGTAAAAACAGTTGTTGAAAAATCTTTACCTCTTGGCTACCACAGTCCATAGTCCATTGTGGCTTTGAGATATATGAGAACCCTCTTGGCTATTAGTAGATGGATTTGTTTGGGGGCTTCTTTAAATCTACCAACAATACCAACTTTCAGCATAATGTCTTGAAGCTGTCAAATATTATAGGTTGCCAATAATAGAACTGTATAAAGTCTAGTCCACTTCTGGCGTATCATAGTATTACTCAGCTTGCAACCTGTAACCATTAGTGTGCTCACTAAAGAGAATTCCTCCATCCCAAACTTTTTCAACATTTTCTTGAGATACTTTCTTTGTGAAATGAAAACCCCTTTGGGAGTATATGCAATCTACAATCCAAGGAAATAAGAAAATTATCCAAGCATAGACATCTCAATTTTTTCCTTCACATTAGTTACAAATTGACATGTTAGATGATTTGAATCACTACCAAAAAAATATCATCAACATAAACAACCACCACTAGGAGTTTTACATCATTGAATTTGACATATAAATTTCTATCAGTAGCACCTCTTTTGAATCCACACTTGGGAAGGTAGCTGTCCACCTTGGAATATCAAGCTCGGGGGGGTTGTTTGAGACCATACAAGGCCTTTTTAAGCTTCCCCACATAATAATTTTTTTCTTTCAGCGGAAAAGAATTTGGTTGTTCTATGTAAACTTATTCCTGCAACTCTCCATTTAGAAAGGCAGATTTGATATCCATTTGATATATTTTGAATTTATTAAAACAAGAAAATACTAAAAATAGTATGGTTGCCTCTAATCTTGACACAGGAGCAAATGTTTCATCAAAATCTAGACCTTCAATTTGAGCATAGCCTTTGCATACCAACTTTTCCTTATTTATTACCACTTCTCCATGGTCATTTAACTTATTCCTAAAGACCCACTTCGTGCCAATGAAATTCTTGTTAGATGGTCTTGGAACAATTTCTGATGTATGATTTTTCTCAATATGTTCCAATTCTTTATGTATATGTTTTAACCAATTACGAACATCACTAAATTGTGCAACATCCTTTGGTTCCTCCATGGACAATGGACCTACATGTGCTTGCATAGGGAAATCGAGCAACTTCCTTTTGGTATGAGCACATGTTTTTAAATCACTAACAATCTGATCATTTGGGTGATATTTTTGCACATACCTTGAAGGATATTTGTCTTCAGGAGTTAAGGGCTCTTCATTATGTTCTTCTGAAAGTGGCTCATGTTCCTCATTAATTTTCACTAGTTCATTAGGGCTAGTGTCTGTTGATTATTTAACTTCAAATTCAACATATTCATACACTTTGACATCAATAAATTCAAAAATTATCTTGGTGTTATTATTATAATATCTATATCCCTTTCTTTTATTAGAATATACAAGAAAAATACCTTCATCAACCCTTGCATCAAAATTACCAATCTTGTCATCACTCCTTGATGTAACACTTTCTACCAAAAAATATGAAATGCTTGACTGTTGCAGGTCTTCCGTACTAAATCTCATAGGGAGTTTTGTCACTATCTGGTCTAAAATGAGCTTTGTTGGGTATCACGACTGCTATGTGAATGGCCTCAGCCCAAAGTCTCTTGTTGCACTTTCGTTTCATCCATCATTTCTCTAGCTAGATGTTGTACATATCTATTTTCTCTTTCTGTTACACTATTCTACTATGGAATCTATGCTATTGTGAATTGCCTTTTGATGCCATGCTTCTTGTAGAAGTCATCAAAATATTTTGAAGTGAACTCACCTCCATTATCGGATCTTATGCTCTTGGTTTTGTATTCAGTTTCATTCTTATCCATAGATTTTAAATCTTTAAATTTCTCAAAGGATTCTATTTTTTCTTTGAGAAAAGAAACCCATATCATCTTTCTAAAATCATCAATTATAAGCATGAAATATAGTTTACCTATGGGTGAATGTGTTCTTGAGGGTCCACAGAAGTCCATGTGTACTAGCTAAAATGGATTTGATGATGATCTCTCCTTAGACTTGAATGGTAATTGAGTTTTCTTACCCAATTGACATGAATTGCAAATCATATTTTCTAGTTTTGACAACCCTGGCATATCTTTGGGAACATTCTTCTTTCTTAATTTGAATATGTGATCAAAATTCAGATGTTCGAGTCTCTTATGACACAATCAAATCTCATCAATCTTTGATAAGAAACACCTCATTGTTTTCTCTTTGAAGACATAAACATCATTGTCTGTTCTCACAACTTTAGCCATTATTTCAATTATGCTAATAGACTTGATTTGATAATAAGCATTGACCTTAAAAATGACATCATAACCTTGATAACACATCTGAGACACAATACGAAAGTTATGCTTCAACCCATAATTATACAACACATTATTAGAATTAACTCTACCATTTGATAGACTAATAATTACTTTACCAATAATACTACTAGGTGCATTGTTACCAAAGGTCGCATTACCCTTTTCAACTAGTTTCCATGTCAAGAACTTGTTTCTCTCTCCTAACATGTGCCTGGAACAACCATTGTGCAATTACCATTGATTGACTTCATTATGAGCATACAAAACAATATTACATTGCTTTATTTTCTCCTTTTCTTTCCAAACCTTGGGATTTTGACTGATTTCTTCAATAACTAGTTTAGGCCCCTTGTCCTTAAGTCTGTAATCAACTGTTATATGCCCAAAATTTTTAAATTTAAAACACTAAACTAGAAAGTTCAAGGGAGCAAAAGAATTGGTGTACCTAGTTTTTCTATTCCTCTATTTGATCTGTTTATTTCTTCTTCTTGATATGAGCTTCCTGTAGGATAAATTCACTCTGTAATTTGTTGCTTTATATCCATAATTAGTGCAAGTGAAGAAATACCTTGGAAATATATCAACATACTTGGAAAATTGTCTTCTATTGATTGGATGAGATTATTTTTTTGAGTTTCTATTTTTCTTCTCAACTCTTTTCCTTTGCTATGAAAAAGTTCTCCCTTTAATTTGTTGTTGCTGATCAACATTTGACTAGTTATCAGGTTTCATGTTGTCTTTGCGTTGTTGCATAGTCCCTTGTTTTGCTGCAGGAAAAAAAGTGATTCTATTTTTACCTTTTAAATGTGCTGAAATGTTGGATTATGCCTCAAACCCTAAAGCACTTCGATCTTTGGAGACTCTCTATGCTTCCAAAAGATCATTTAAATGATTCGTCCCCTTTTCAAACTTCAGATTGAGGCTTAGCTGGGTTTTTTCCTTTTCTAACTCTTTTCTTAGAAAAATGATTTCACCTTCTAGCCTTTCACAAGTTGATTATTTTCACACAACTACTAATTTAAGGAATCTTGAATTTTCTTACCTTCCTCAATTTTTGGGAGTAATGGTTCAAAAATGTAAGCCTTTTATTTAATCAATAACTCCTTTTGGGGTTTATTTTTCTTTCTCAGTATTTTAATTTCTTCAAGTTCACTTACCATCTCTTCTTCTATGTCAAGTTCAACTTCTTCTTCATTAGAATGGATGACTTCAACATGCATATTGACTATAGCCATAAGCATGAATCCTTTGTGCTTTCATCATCTTTGTATTCATCTGAGGATTGCTTGACTTCATTTTTGGATGAGATGGCTTCTTTAACATAAAGGCCCCTCTTCTTAGCCTTCTTTCTAGTTTATGTAGTTTCCAAAAATTTTCTCTAGGATCATAGTATTTATTCTTCTTTTCAGGACATTTTGAAGCATAATGACCAACTTTTCCATAATTAGATCACTTAAATGGTAAATTACCTTTATATTTACTTGAGTCTCTCTTGAGCTCCCTCACAAAATTGGATTTTTCTTCATCTGATTCACAACATGAATCATTGTGCTCCTCCTTGGGCTACTTATTTGCTTTAAAGGTTGACTATTTTGCTGCCGGCTTTCCATTTGAAATTCTCATCTAAGAAGTAGTGAGTGTGCCAAGTAGCTAATCTAGAGTGAGAGAGTTTAGATTGGTCATCTCTTCAATGGTTGAAACCTTTGGATTAAATCTCTTAGGAAGATATCTCAACAACTTTTGAACTACAAAAAATTCATATAACTTCTCATCAAGGGTTCTTATGGTATTGACAACCTCATCAACTCTAAATAATTACTTTCTAATATCTTCGCCATCGTGCATCTTCAAAGACTCAAATTGCATTCTATAACCTTGAAGTTTAGCTTCTTTTACCTTCTTGTCACCTTCATAGTAACTACTCATCTTGTCCCAGATAGCTTTGGCATATGCGCAATCCATTGTTTTAATAAGTTATGATTCAAGTAGGCCAACAAGTAAGGTATTCATGGCTTTAGCATTGGATGTGAACTTCATCTTTTGATATTTGATAACCATTGTTGGAGGATTTTGATATTCTTCTTCCATAACACCCCATATATCGTCTCCAAGAGATTCAATATAGGTCATCATCCTTACCTTCCAAAATACATAGTTTGTTCCATTGAACATAGGTGCCACATTCGTAAATCCTCCTTCAAACTGATTTGAAGTAACCCGTGACTCTGATACCAATTGTTACAAACCAAGACAATATTGAGAGAGGGGGCAAACCAATATTGTAGGAATTTTAAAGTTTCTTTCTCTTCCACAAATATGTTAGGACACATGGAAATGCTTCAACAATTGATTCACATGAGTATGTCTAGAAACAAAAAAAAAAATCACAAAGGAACACACATATACCTCAAATTTTCCTTCAATTAATTCACAAGGCAAGCTACAACTTGCTATTACAAAATTATATGGCTACAACCAACAGGAAGCAACTTGTCCTTGATTTATTAGCTACAACTGAAAGGAGATACCACCCCTAAATATTTATCATCTTCTACTTAAAGGAGCTCCAACCCTAAGTATTTACCGACACCCACTGGAAGGAGATACAACCCTTGATATGTAAGTTACAACTTACATTGCATCAATGATTCATTTTTCATCCATTGTCACACTAGAACCATGAAAGCCACATCCATACAAAAACCATTAGAATTTGTCTCACCAAAATGCCTTCAACAATCTATGATTACTAAGAAATCCACCATCACACCAGCGACATCAATCCACATCTATTCGCATACTACCATCATACAAACTCATCTATCTAGCAGGCTCAATAAATTCTCCTTATAAAGATTTTGAATGATTATTTTTAGAATGAGCGTTTAGATAGTTTTTTTTTTTAATATTTGCATGAATCTATTATTTTTTCCATTATTCTACTTAACTAAGTCTTGTACATATGTTATTCAAGATATCACTCAAAATATACTATTTTGGACTTAATCCCTATGTTTTTCTGCTCAAATCTGTTATTTTGGTATATTACAGGGTTTAGGAGTGATTTTAGATGCAATTCCAACTTTAATTGGCCACCAAATATAGGAAAATTGCCAAATATGCTCTAATAATGTCCATGCCAGCGAATATAGCCTTTATCCCTTGTGCATTTTTTAGTTTGTCTCTTTTTTCTTATTGAACCAAGTGTTGTGACATTCACTTTAGTCTTGAGCACTACATTATTAGCCTTCATGCCTTTTCTCCTTAATCCCATGCTCTCGGTCATAAATGGCACATAAAACTTTGTATTGGCGCTTTATATTAGCTCCTAATGCCTTTATTGTGGTGCAATTAGCTTGTGCCCTTTTATAATATATTGGGTTTTTTTTATGGGATGTTGTGTCCTGTGGGTTCCATTAGACACCTTTTCTATTGGTCACATGATCTTGAATGTACTACTAATGTGTCTTGGAGGTTTCGTTGCATGCCTTCAAAACTATTTCGAGTTATACCTTCAAGGAGGACATGTCCAAGTGGGTGCTTCCACTACAACCATGGACCAATCACTATCATTATGAGCTGAGTTGGCTCTGACACCTGTTATGTCAGCTTGACACTTAATCATCCCATTGGTTATTTTATGTTGCACTTCAAATCCTTCCAAGGTCCTTCTAGTGGGATGACATCATATGTTCCAAGTGGTGCCATTTGAGTGGTGACACATGTTGCCTAGAAATGGCCCACTAGGGTATGCAAAAACACCAAATCTGCATACCACATCACCAGTGCTGACATCATCAGTAAAAAATCATGAGCAGCCACATATCCCACCTGTTTCATCCCAATTCTTGAATTCATCGTGCTCTTTTATCCTCTAGGATTAACCCATCAGGATGAGCTATCACTGGACTCCACCATCCGACCAGTAATTTACTGCCATGTGTTGTCTTTTTAGAGGAGAGTGAAAGGCTTCCAATCCATAGTTTCATGCCATTTTCATTTATAAAAACAAATCTAAGGGTCCCAAGAATTTTCTCTTGCACCATGTTTCCTGAATTTTCTCCATTGTTGCGAAAATCACTTCTGCACAAACCACCCATTCCATCACCCCTTTTCATGATTTGTGGTATTGAGGGGGTAGGGTGCTAGAATCAATCTCTACGTTGATCGTTAGATTGACAGTATGGGAAAACCTCCCATTTTGACCCCTGATTCTTTTTTAATAACTGATTATGTTGACCCACTAGAAACAACCTTTGATACACGAGTGGGATGTGTGGGGCCCAATCCAACAACTAACATGTGTGACTTTTAACTATCACCTTTTGCTCCAAAACTCCACTAGTCAGTGCATCTTTTATGACTGTCATAGCTACATCCACCCTGGCTCTTGTCATGTAGACTATGCCCTTATGTATTCGTTAAGGTTCTTCTATAAAAGACCTGCCGAGATTAGCTATTAAGTGGGCTATGCCATGGCCAATAAAACTTCTTGTACTGATATGCTGTTAGAGCCACATTTTCCCGACACTTTATTTAGGGACTTTGCAAATTTTCTCTACCACTTTTGGTGAAATGCAAAACTAACTGTTGCTAGGACCTCCTCGACCAATGTTATCTTTACATTAATTGAATTTTGGGGTCCTTGGCTTTGACTGGCCATATTTTCTGATCAAGGAGGCCATTTTCGATCTTCGACATACCACTAGAAATCTCTTTCAGAGTTCTATCCATCTACTCCTGAGTTGATTTGTTGCACTAGTAATGCCTTTAAATTATTTGCATCATTATCCATTAATGTTTCACTTCATTCTTCTTGTTATGCTAGATCGTAAACATTTGTGTCCTCCTTTACCATATTTAACATCTATTTCCATATGTTTTCATCAATGAAAATGAGTTTCTTACAAGGAAGAGGACACACATGGATGATTTTTAGACTATAGTAGCCCATGGGACACGAACCTTCTTCGTACTTGTAGGCATTTTCTACTTAGAGAAAGAGAGCAGAGCAACGTAACCTTCCAACTATGTTTTCTCCTTAGTGGGTTTCCTAAGTTATCTTGTGTCAAATTGTGGTTTGTGAGTTTTTATTTTGTTGTTATATATCTTCTATGTAATTATAATTTGTGTTGGTCATGGAATCCCCCCAAGGCACGTTTTGGGGCTTAAAGTCCAAGTTTTGACCAAGTCTTTGTGTAAGAGCTCCCAAAATTGTGGGCGCGGAACGCGAAATTATGAGAGTCATAGGGTTGTCCACCCTTGTTTTGTAACGTAATGTCAGCTTGATAGACCTACCCATGGTCTGTGGACCATGGGATTGTATAAAATAGAGCTAGCCTATAAGTAGAGTAGATAGCCAAGATAGAATAGAAGAGCATGAGAAGTCTAAGTGATTAAGCTAAAGTAGAAAGTGCGTCTTTGGGTCGTAGGGTAGGGAAAGGCTCTGCAGCTGAGTGCGCAATGGCCTAGTAGTCCGTAGCTGAGTGCGCGGACCCCTGCAGCTGAGTGCACAAGGTAGGTCGAGTTTGTAACCATTGGAAGAATCAATAAAGAGAAGTTCAACATATTTCTATGCATCTTTTCCTGTTTTAATATATTATTGGGTATAATTTTATTTATTGTGCGAACTTATATGAATGTTTTGTATAACTAATTATAACATAAGACATCCAAGTACGCGAAAGTAATTAAATGGTATAGAAAGATAATTAAGATCTCGGATAATAGCGTAGAGCGTGGCTCTAGTAGTGCAGAAGCTCCACAACCCCTGGTTATGGCTTCATGAAAGCAATGTATCATGGCGTGAGGAATAGGGAAGTGTGCGAAGTAACCTGCACACAGGGCCAAACGGTGGGACTAGTCAAACCTCTCAGACATCTTAAGGGTGTGGAAACCTAGTTCTAGCACCCTCCCATACTACTTCGGGTGAGACCTCAGTCCACGCTTCGTAGACTGTTGCCGAAAGGGCCAGTAATATAGGGATTTGTTTGGCTAATTAAATTCGAACCTGGGTCAAGCCTCAACAAGCCAACCAATGGTTCCATTGCCAGGAACAGGATTTGCATAGAGATGTCTGATGTCGTATCACTAGAATTCGACAAAGAAAGGAATTGAAGATTGGTTGGACAGGAAGATTCATGAGTTTGCGGCACATGAAAATAAGAATTCGTGACTATCAAAGGAAGAGTGATTAGACTACTACTTATGTACTAAGATCCACAAAATTTTCTTTGCATCCTTCCCCACTGAGTTGTATGAGTGGATCACGAAGCTAGTAGATAGCCAAGGAAGGTATAAACTCGACAAACCTATTGTGCGGACACCAGAATTGGTGTGCAAACTGGAAGCATTAGAAGATAAGATCGTGCGCGCTGTCGATCACTGGCTCAATTGAATCATAAGAGGATTCATCACTGAATTCACGGTAGATACTTCAGTCAGTTATAGTGAGGTAGAACAATGCTTCCTCAAAGGACTACAAGGTAAGTACGTTAAATCTTTGAACACTTGGAGTAAAATGCTATTGTGTGAAAAATGGGTTATGTGAAAAAATTGATGTTTGGGGCTACGCGAAGTGGGAGAATCTACATAAACGAAGGTAGCATAGAACTAGAAACTAGCCCCTTGATTTTACCTCCACGAGGGGGCAAAGAAGAGATTGTGAAGGTCTTGCCAAGAAGTGCGATCAATCTGATAAGACAGAGAATTCCACACATACCACCCCCACCCACACCACTGCCAGTTTCACCATCTTCACCTCCGTCTTCGCCCATACCACCTCCGCCACTACCGCGAAACAGTATGGCAACTGCGATAAAGCTACTAGTGTTCAAGGGAGTAAGGAATGGAGATCCAGACCAGTTTTGGTTCGTGATAAAAGCTGTATGTGAAGCACAGGGAGTCACAGATGACAATATAAAGAAGACAACATTGGTCAGCGCTCTACAGGATCACGTGCTGACCTAGTACATAAAGCATTTCAATGATAATCTGAATGTGGGGATCACGGATATCCAAGCTACACTAAACAAAGAATTTAGTAGGCCAAAGTTAGAGGCATATTCGATCATTGGGTTCAAGGAAATCACAATGCTACCAGGTGAGACCCCGTGGGAGCTGGGTCAAAGATTGAAGTGCACAATTCGTGAAGCGAACATGACATTAACAGATGGGCAACATCGTGAATGGTTTGTAACATCGTTAACACCACATCTATGGAACGCGCTATTGCAAAAAATCCTAAGCACTTAGGGAGAGGCCTTGGAGGTCGCGATGAGATTAGCAAATTCGCGTGCATTTGAAAAATTTGTGCCTTGAGATGTAAAGTTTGAAACAAGATAGGACAACCCGCCTAGAGATGCGCAATGAGGTATGGTGCGTAAAATGCAAGGGCCAGGGGCACGACAAGGATCACTGCCCGGTGTTCGTGAATTACCTTGCAGGAGGAAGGCCAATGCCACTAAGATCGGAGGCACAAGTAGGACCAAGCGCGGCACCATAACTATGGTGTGCGATTTGTGAGATAGGAGGAAAGCATGCTACAGATAACTGACATCTATTATAGAAGTATATGCAAAAGTCACAACAGTTGTTCTGTAATTTTTGTAGGTCAGTGGGACATGATGAGTGCACATGTAGAAGTTATGAGCTGATGATGGATTGAACTCCTACCTATAGAGTTCAGGCTGAAACACGGCCCCTTGATCAAAACGCAGGAATGAAGCGCACTAGATTTTAGGGTCGTGGACGAGGCTGAGGCGGAGGGGACCAGGAAGATGTCACAGATAGCTGATATGTTACAATTGCGGAGGGCCGGGGCATTATGCTAGCGATCGTACGAATCCAACATGACCATCATACTTGTATTGTACGTTGTTTGATCATGAGATGGAGGATTGTCCCACAGTGATAGCGAGGTTGCACGATAAAGAAGCACTCCAACCTCCCCCGACCTAGGACCTGCAAATGATGAGAACAACATAAACATTGAAATGGGAACTGATACTATTACCTATTTCGTAGAGATAGCAAAAAATTGACACGATTTTGAAAAGGGGTGATGCAGAACACACATATTTTTTTTAGAGCATAGTTTTTGGCACTTTAAATAACTGATACGATTACCCTTTTCGTAGGGGTAGTAAAAACGTGACTCAATTTTGAAAAGTGGTGATGCAAAATACACTTCCTTTTTTTGGAAGCATATTTTTGACACTTTAAATTTTATTATGTATCAAATATAAATATTTGTTTTTAAATGTTAGTGATTTTCATGCTGATTTTGAAATGTGTTGATGCAGCATACCTTTTTTTAGAAGACTTATTTTTCACACTTTAAAATTTATTATGTCCAATTTTTTTTGAAATTATGATTATTTAATGACAATTTGT